>QYTT01084086.1:0-14756 GCA_006980735.1 Dasypogon diadema
GGAATTATCTCCCTCTTTATCTTAGAAGGAGCAGCACCGACCGAAATTTTTCTGACAAACTATTTGAATATTTAGCTTCTACATAAATTTCTCTGATCTGACTCTTATTTAGTAATTGCAAATTTTTCTGAATTATAGTTAATACTCTTTTCTTGAAATGAATCATAGTTAATACTCTTTTTTAAAATATTTAGGATATTGTTATCTGACTTCTCATATTATTAATTTTTAAGTTTAATTTTTTTTTCTCTCTTTTTCAATGTAACCTGCACTTTTTTTTATAAGATTGTATCTTAATAGTGTAGCGTTTTTCAGAATAAATTAAACTAAACTAAAACTAAAACTAAACTAAACAAATTTAGCACTGACCTTTAAGACTATATAGAACGTGGTTACTTTCAAGCGATATGTTATTAACTATGTCACCGTACCTCCGTTTTTATTAAATAACCTAGTTACCCCTTCGCAATTGTACAATCCAACAACAGCGTCCAGGATTTCCTGATCTGGATTAGCTTTTATCTCCCGTGGAAATACCATTAATAATAATAGAGCACGCATGATTATATTGCTCAGTGGCAAAATTACAAAAGTGCTGGTAGAGGATATTATATTAATGAGGTTTAATTAATAAAGCTCTCCAATGACTCCGAAGTCTACCCCAAATCCCGCAACTCCTCTATTTGCATATTGACTGAGTAAATCGAATTAATCTATTCTGAAAATCTCAAGCGTTGGGTATAACTCAGTTGATAGTTCCCTTTTATGCTTTCTATAGAATGTCATTTACGTTCCAGAAGGGAAAAGACAACTCCACTCAAATAAGGCTTATTTTAGTCAATACAAAATTCATTTTACTGACAAAAAAAAACCCTTTATCTATTACAACGGCCATGTCCGCCTCTCCAACCGTCGAATAAGTACATTTTTCAGCACCAAAGTAGCTATACTACATAGGGCGAAATATCCGCGGCCTCTCATAGAAATGGTGTAATTATCTAAAAATTTTTATATTTATGCATAATATCAACCTTAACCAGTCTTCAACATTTTATGACATTTTGTCAATTGGTTTACGAGTTACAGAGTTACAGTCATTAGAGTGATGCTACTTTTGCTGTTTGAGAAAAAAGGATTCCAAATGATTTCGTGTTTTGATTAAACATTGCTTTTTAATTGAAAAAAATATTGTTCAAGCCAAGGTATGGCGTGTCTTCTACATCGTATCAGCAGTAAAAAAGTGATATGCCTTATTTACACCTTCTCGTATATGCACCGATAATGTTTAACATTCAGTATTGTATCGTATTGCATAGTATTGTTTGAACGATCGAACATAGAAAAGTTAAAGTGAATGAGATAGCAGACATCGTAGAGATGTCAACAGAACGCGTGCGCCATATTTTACATGAACATCTGGGTGTGAAAAACTGTCTGCGTGATGGGTGCCGCGTTCTCTTTATAATCGACCAGAAGCAGCAGCAATTTGATGATTCACAGCATTGTTTGACGTGGTTTTAGCGTAAGCCAACGAAATTTTCGATCGATCGATTTCGGATCGATTCGTGACAATTGATGAAATATGGATCCATCATTACACACGGGAGTCCAATAGACAGACCACAGAGTAGTTGTGAGCGAGTGAAAGCCGACTGAAGCGTCCACAGATCCAACTTTTGGCCGGTAAGGTTATGAGCATTATTTATTGGGATGCGCATGGCATAAAATTCATTGACTATTTGGAGAAAGGAAAAATAATAACTGGCGACTCCTATGTTACATTATTGGACAAATTAGATGAGGAGATCAAGAAAAACGACTGCATTTGAAGAAGAAGAAAAATCTTTTCATCATGAAAACGCACCAATGCATTCATTCATAAATGCGATCGTAAAATTGGATTTTTTGGGTTTTCACCCTATTTTCCAGATCTGGCCCCCAGTAACTACTATTTGTTCCCTAATTTGAAAAGATGTTTCCAGGGAAAGGATTTCAGACCAATGAGGAGCACCGACCTCTAATAAATGGACTGCTCAAGTTGCTATCTCATGTGGGGCCAGTTATCCAGGACACAGAATACTTATTAGAAACGAGAGGGAATGTAATTCCATCCTTTTTTGTTGTTTGGTATCTTATGGGTAAAATTGGCATTTATCCTAGACACAGAATGCTTATTCTAAAAGAGTATAAAAGTATATTGCTATTCTAAAAGTAAATTGCTATATAAAAGTGGTGCCATTCAATTTAATGCAGTTTGAGTAACATGCTCAGTCCATATTATAGAGGTCGGTGATGAGGAGGTAATGTCTGAAACAGAGACCTATTTTTCAAACTTTGACAGTTCGTATTGTTCTAACGGTATCAAAATATTAGAGGTTCGTTGGAAGAAGTGCATTCCCTTGAAGGAGATTATGACGACGAATAAAAATTCAATTCAATTCAATTCAATTCTTTATTATTGGCACAATTGAGATATAACAACTCATTTATATGCGCATACTCTAGAGATAAGTTCACATATTTGAGTAACAAGTAATGAAAAACCTAAGTCACAAGCTGAGGTGAGCAGTACACTAATAAAGGAAAAGTACATGTGCAATATCCAATTATATATACAATATCCAAAATATATAAAAAGAAAATATGAAAAGCATGAAAAGCATTGGCACGCGCAACTATTAAGTTCATAATTCTTTAAAATATCTGAAAACTTCCATCCTGAAACTCCGTAGACTCCTGATAGTCCGAAGATGAACAGGCAAACCCTGACCCCATAAACAAAGAAAGTGCGTGTACTAAACAGATAACTATGTCGAGGAAGTAACAATAACTTTGTGCGAAGCGACATAAGGAACTCAACGTAATCCTGAAGAAATCCAGCACATTGACCATTAATTATCCTGTGCATCATTAAACAGATCCTAAAATCCAAGTATTGGTCCAGCCGAAGAATATGTATAGAGACATGAGATGCGTGATCATATTTTCTAAGACCAAAGACATATCTAGTGCATGCATTGAAGGCAACATTAAGTCTTCTACGACACGAACTGTCAATATTACAATAAACACAGTCACCATAAGTCATAACAGGAACTAAAAGAACTTTGATAAGCCTTTTTCGTAGAGATCGAGGAGTGTAGCCCGCATGGCGCCACAAGCTTCTCTAGCCACGGTAAACCTTGGATACTGTGGCATTAATATCACTTTCCCAGGTCAAATTGCAGTCAATTAACATGCCCAGATATTTCACCACCGACTTAAATTCTATAAGTATCCCGTTTAAGTAGAGACACGGAAAAGAGGAGACATCGATTCGGCGATTGAAAAGTACAATAATTTGTGTTTTACTAGGATTAAGGGATAATTTGTTTTGAAGTGACCAACTATACATACGAGACAGATCATAATTGAAATTATCGATATCGGTAGTAACGGTAGAGCTGGATGATGGTAAGAATAATTGCACGTCATCAGCGTATAGTAAAATGGAGCAATATTTAGAAACAGACACAATATCATTAATATACATCATGAATAAGAAAGATCCCAGGATAGACTCCTGCGGAACGCATTTACCACAGTGGTTTTCTTTCGATTGCAAAGATAAGACAATATTAGACTAGCAGCCAGCTTACCAAAATTGAACTGTCTTATTAACTTTTCACAAAGTATAATGAAATCAACCGAATCAAAAGCTTTCGAAAAGTCCAACAAATACAATATCGAATACTTCCTATGTTCAACATTTCGTCTAACGGATTCAACCAAATGAAGTAGGGCCGAGACAGTACTATGTTTTGGCCTAAACCCACACTGCTGTTTCGCAACTAAGGAGTGCTCGTCAGTATATCCTTTAATTTGTTCGTATAATAAACGCTCTAACACTTTAGACAGAACTGGGAGTATACTAATCGGTCTGAAGTCCTGAGGACCAGCAGGATTACTAACTTTTGCAATAGGATATACTATGGCAATTTTCCATTGGGAGGGAAAAGATGAGGTCATGATAGCAGTATTGAAGATGTGTACGATAGGTTTAACTATGAAAGGTAGAATGAGTTTAAGAAAACGCAAGTCGATGTTATCTGTTATCTTGGATTGATTTCACATGCAAAAATTTGTTTCTTCATTGGCAGGCCGTGGACTTTTCACCCAATTCGTAGTAGTTAGCATGGAATACACGCCAGACAAAAAGTCTGTCGTAAATAATTTTTACACAAAATCGCGTAGCAGAGGCCTATTTATCTATCTATCCCATTTATCTATTAACTTGATATAATATTATTTTACTAAATCATCGGAAAAAATACGGGAACATTAAATTCTACGATGATCAAATTTACAATTATTTTACCTTTTCTGTTGTGATTTATTACCACAAAGATTTGACGTCCTACATAATAAATATGCCGAGCATAAGCTGCTTATAGGATCCTTAGATAGAGTTGTTGCAGCTTTAATTTAATTCGAGCATCTGTGCAAACATAAGTGGGTATCCGCAGATTAATGAGAATTCCCTGCTTAAAAACAACCCATGCCATCAATGAGATGCAAAGTCAATACAAATGACGCGCGTATTGGGGTTGCTGATTTTGGCCAGAGATCTGACTCAGAAATCTCAAATTATTAAACAGCGATTTAGACTCAAGTGTAAGTGCTTGCAACCTCATCTGCTCCAAACCAAGACTTCTAATTTGGTTCACTTCATGTTTATGTTTACTGAAATATTTGGCCGGTTGTGCCAGGGCTAAACAGTTTCAGGCACAACGTTAAGGCAACAAGGAAGTTAAGTTTCTTCTGCGACAAAAAAAAACGGAAAGTAAAGAATTTGACACTTCATTTAGTGTGAAATCGATTTGTTTATTGTCGCTTAAGCAAATGGAAACACTTCACCAAACGAATCTAAATAAACAGATATTGAGTGAACAGAATGAAAGAAAACAGTTTTAACTTTGCTTTGTTGACACGACTCTTACCACCTACTTGTGCTCATTTAGCTTTTAGCTATGCCTATTTCCAATGGGCAGTGCGCCTCCAACATCGCCGTAGACGCATATTGCAGCAGATGTGGACAATTACAAATAAAAATACGAGTTTAGTGTTCTTTTGTGCAGAATTTTAAAAACTGAATCAAATATTAGGTACTATAGTATCAAACGCCTCAGTACTCCCGCTGAGTTATCGTATTTAGAGGCCAAATAATGTATGTATATATATATATTTAACTCCTCTTAAGGTGTCCCAGTTTAAGATTCAAAGAATGTTACCGGATTTTTCGAAATGACCGCATAGGTAGAATTGGAAGTGGAGTAGTGATTTTTGTAAAGGGCTAAAGTCGTTGAATCTTCTCTAGAAAGTTTTGTTGAGTTCTTGTGCGTCGAAGTAGACATCGGTGTGGACTAATGCGTGTTTTGCGCTGTTTACTTTCCTCCTGGTCAATTTAATGGGGAGACATCGGAAACATTTTTTAATATGATCTCTGGCATTACTCGGGGTTATTATGACGCTATTATTGGAGGTGATTTTAATGTAACTATCTTCAAAGACAATGCAGTTTCAGACTTCTTTCTAATGGGTATGCAATCATCACATTTAATGCCTGTTAATTCCTTTCCCACGTATTTTAATGCTTTAGTCTATCTCTTGTTGACTTATTTTTCGTCACTGGTGCAATTCTTCAATAAACTTTGTCTTAGCCTATTAGATCATACAACATAAATGTCGATCACTAATTTGTTCCACGTGATATTTCTTACGGGAATTTTAAGAATATCAACTTCGAATCTCTCAGGCTCCATAGATCAACACCATAGGACTGCATGTGTGCGATCGACTCCGTTGATGCCGGGGTTAGTTTTTTGAATAGTTCTATTCAACATTTATTCAACGCTCATATCCCTCTCCGTAATGCTGGTATTTATGGTGAGAGTAAATCTATATGTAGCGTGAGTACCTGATGAGCTTAATTAACACTTTACTAAAAATTGCAATCAAATAGCACAAATTCCATTACCACCCTCAACAGGATTTATGGTTCAAAAAAATTGTCCCGTCTTTTATTTTGAAGGTGTAGATCGTAATGACATTCTTAGTGATATTTTCTATTAAATCAGATGCAATTGGCTCGGCACTCATCATTGATCCTCTACTGTATATATGTAATGTTTGACGAAATCTATATTTACGGATAGCTGGAAGATTCCAGATATTATCCTTATTCAAAAGAAAGTCTAACCTGTACTTGGGTGGTCTTATATCGTTGAGTCTATCAAAATGTGGAATGCTTTACCAAGTAATATACATAGAACCAATTCGTTCAGCACTTTTAGGGAACTCTTAGTGGGTTTCCTGCAGTAGTCTACGCGTGGTTGTTTGAGCTTAGTAGTTAGTAGTTTTTATACTCGCGAAGTCTCTCATGCAAGAAGTAGATGACCTCTACACGATACTACAATAAAATGTAGTAGTTGCAGAGCGAGGGAGTGTTCAAAAATTTAGTTATAAGGCCGAGAGGCCTTCTCGAGAAATATATAAGATATCGGTAAGTGTTTGATCCCAAATGAAAGGAAGATACATTCCCTTTCATTCCATTCAGTAAGAAAGCTGATACATTAGGAACTTGATAACTTAGTTTATTTACATTTTCGCATAAAATAGTAATAATAATGAGTTTCCCTTCTAGTACAGAAAGCTCACTTCTCAGCGAGGAGCTAAGAATTATTTACCCACCTCCGCATAAAGCGTTTACACAATTCGAAGAAATGTGTTAAGATTGGGCTCCCTAACAAGCATGCAAGTCACGTAATTAAGTTAAGTAAATTAACAGTACGAAAGAAGTAGTTAGCAAATTATGCAGGATAAAACAAAAAATACACAAGAAGCCTAAATTATAGAGGAAAGATGAAATTTTAGTACACTCTTAGAGACGCTCAAATCGAAATGCTTCATAATACAATTGACAGTAGTACACATGCGATTAATGGGTTCCCGGCTTCCATAGCATTAGCCCTCGAATGGTCACATGTAAAAGAAGGACACCTCTCAAACTACGAGCACTAATCCTGAAAGATACCTTTCCCAGGAGGTCTGGAGAGTCAATATTATAATTCAAAAATTGGTGGATAAAAACGATGTCAACAATTCTACGTCGCTTCTCCAAGGAACACAGATTAAGAAGTCCAAGGGGCTCCTGATAAAGTAGAAGAATCTGAAGGTCGTCCCAAGGAAGATCTCTGGGAGCAAATCTGCCGAAATTATGTTGAACAGACTCTTTACGGCTAATGTGAACAGTATGAGAGATAAAATCCAATTCGAGTCCAAAATGATACCCAAATCCTTAACAGACTGCACTCGTGAGATACTATTGCTGGAGAAAGTGTGGTCAAATATAAAGGGAGTACGGCCTCTAAAAAACGATATGACCTCATACTTATTTATGTTGAGCCCCAAGTCATTCCAGCAACATCAACTGTAAAAGACGTTGAGGTCCACCTGAAGGGAAGCGCAGTCACTAATATCGCATATGAATGAAAATATTTTCATATTATCAGCATAGATTAACAATTTCGAGTATCTAAAGTCATCAATAGAGATGATAAATATCATCAATAGAGATGATAAAGATAAGGGGGCCGAGATGACTTCCCTGGGGCACACCTGATGCAGCCCTTATAAATCTCGAGCGGGAACCACGGAAAAGCAACTGATAAGATCTTTCAGACAAGTAGGAATGAATCTATTTCAAAAAAAAGCTGGGAATCCAAGTTTCCGCAATTTCAGCATAATAACCGAATGTGAAAGTTTGTCAAAAGCCTTGCTGAAATCTGTATAAATGCAGTCGGTTTACATATAGATATGCTGTCAATTAAAAGTCAATTATAGAAAATTAATGGTAAAAAAGGTTATCGCTTTTATGAATTCCTGTGAGAAATCGATTGAAATCGTTAAAAACTTAGTAAACTCGACGGAATTATGATTTTATCAAAAGCAATGAAAAGTGTATCCGCGAATTGTGTAAAAAAGTGCTTTAAGGATTGCGGTTTTCGGTTAGAATGTGAAGAAACTAGTGAGCTAGTCGATATCGATGAACTACAGGATTTAATAAACTCAAATTTTTTGAATAATGGTACAAAATCTTTGCTTGTAAGAGCAGCTGACTATGTGGCACAGAATACAGAAGGATCTATTGAATCTGATGAAGAAGTGGAAGAAGAGGAAGAGACAATTTTATTGCCAAATTCGAAAGAAATAATTTCATCTCTAACCAGAGATTGAAAGATTACGCTAAGACAAAAGGCAACCTTGATATGTTTGTCACAGTGGAACAATTACATTTTCAAATTGATGATGAGCTACAAAAAAATACAGTGACGTCGCAGACAAAGATTGACGATTTTCTAATTCAAAAAATGTAATTAATAATTAATTATATAATAATATACATATTCTGATTGACTAACTTAACCTGAAGTTCCTTTTTTAGTCTTTGAATCATGTGTTAAATTTTTTTAATGCAAAAACGCCTGTGCGATACATATATACAGGGTGTTCTATTTCAAGCTAGGACCAAGTACACCACGTTATTGCTCGTGCTGAGCTGATTAAAAAATTGACTGGGCATTTTTCCAGCCTTGTTTCAGCTATAAATATTGAGTTGATAAATTAATGACTTTGACAGACAAAATTGCTTATATTTTCCTACAAATCTGGCCAATTTGAACAAAAATAGTTTTTTTTAAACAATAGCTAATGGAAGTAATTATTTCAAACTAGTAAGCCTTCCTATTATTTATTTCAGTAGGAAAAAATAGCTGTACTGTTTTTGGGAAAAATTGTTTTTTCAGGTCAAAATTCAGAGAAAAATGTGAATACGGACAGAAGACTTAGAGAGTATTGAACTTTCAGTACGCGAAGTATTGACCAAGGAAGGCGTTCACAACAACAACTTCGTTTAGACTAGAGACTAAAGGACCTTATTATACGGGATCTTACCATCAGCATCAGAAGAATTGCAGCAAGACTATAGGAGTCATCGACAATCCTGTATATACATACATTGAAGTAAAGTACGAATTGTGTATAAATATTTTAAGTTTGAAATGATTAATAAAATGTAATTACTGAAATGTAAAATTGTGTAGTCAAATATCTATTGAACTGTACCCCGAAAGCCGGACAGTATTAAAAGTTTCGGGCTTTAAGCCAAACTGCTTATGTCGGAAAATTGCTTGAGGTGGAAAATAGTTCTGGTCCCTTACCATTCCGGTTTTGACAGGTTTTACTGTACTAATGGATTTCGAATTAAAAGTTTCTCCCTCGCCTAGCGTATTCCTTAGATTTGGTCCGATTTTACTATAGATATTGACAACACCGAACGGGTTGAGACGCATATCTGCAGGTTTTCTCCTCTATGATTTATTTGGGTACCAGTGGTTGAGTCAATTCTACTGACGAAAAGCCATTGAGGTATTGCATAGTAAAACTTTCATGCCAAAAATTGTGGCTTACTTTAAACATTTGTCAGGTTAAAATTTCCAAATCTCCTCTTTCCTAAGCTTTCCTCTCGCTGTGTGCATCATAGGGTTGGCCCCTGAGTTTATGCAATACCTTAAAAAACACGATCATAATAAAGAAAATTTAATACTCTAAAAACAAACTGAAAATAAATGCAAAAATTGCAATATTGCTAAACATTGGTATACTTTGAACAACATAATGATGGTGATGTAAAGATACGTGAAGATCGTATATTACGCAGTTCAAATACCTGTAACAGTTTCACAGCACTGGTCTGACTTCATAGAGCAGGTCTGAGTTTTTTTAGAAAAATGCTTACGAAAACGTGATTACAGATAATTTCTAGTCGAAAAAGATGTTTTTCACTAGACTGGTAAAAATGTATGTTGATGTAACGAAAATGTGTACTCAATGCCAAAGTGATTAAAAGACATTCAGCTAAACACCAGGTACTCACCTTTCTCTAAATGTTAACAAAATTGCAACTCTTTACTTTATTTTTTTACAATGCTATTTTGTTTGTCGCTAGTGAAGTATCGGATAATACATAATGAAACTATTCGAACCATTACTGTTTTACAATGGAGATACCTTCATTTTTGATACAGAGGCCTAACGAATAATAATCATGGAAAAAAGATATTTATTCGTATTCGTTGCAGAATTCGACTTGTACCTAACTTCAACAGCACAATCATGCTGTAGTTGCGATGCGTGAAATGTTATTCACATGATCAGAAAGCATACCGCGACCCTGCTAAAACCACTTGCAAAATAAGTTGAGAGAAATAAAGGCAAAAGTTTTCTCCTTCATCATCAAATGAAAGGCTGTCAGAAGAATTTCTGTCATGTGCTCAGCAACTGGAATCTTAAGTGCACTCTATTCGCTAAAGTCTGTAAATCTTAATTACAAAATTTCACGGCATGGCCGAGAAACACCTGCAGTTAATCAAAAATTCCAAGAAAACTAAGAGAAAACAAATGGGAACCGTATGCATTCGGCATTGGTGCTACATGGCCTCAAAATTTTGGTAATGGAGTAACCGTGGACTTGTGGCAGTGGCAATTTGAGTGACCTCACATAAAAGCAAAACTTTGTAGCCACGTTATTAACAGTAACAAAAACAGAAACAGTGCTCACGGTCGACTGAGATTTGCACGTGTTACTGCCATTAAGGAAATAATTAGACGCACCTGTGCGTCTGCGCCATTTGAATATGCGCACAAAGTACAATGGGCGATCGTAAAGTCGGGAACTGGAATTGCTGCCAGTTTGGTGCGGTTGCTCATTCACTTCTCGACCCAGCGAAACATGATAATACCGAATACCTGAAACACCTGAAGAAATACCTTACTAATGAGCGTCATTAGGAAAATTCGTAACCACTTTGCGGATAATAGTAAAATACTTAGTGTCGCGACGTTTGTTAAGGCAGAACTGTACTCCGTTGCCTGAATTCGTCTGTTGGGATTCTCAGATATTTACAAGATAATCTACAGACAATGCAGTGCGGGGCAGTTACATAAGATATAGCTCGACGGAACATTAAAACGGCCTGGTTGCGGTAGTTCACTCGACTAAAGTAGTTGCAGCTTTTCTAATAGTTGAATTTGCATCATGAATCAGTTCACAGAGAGCACTGTAATTTGTTTAAAGTCCCTTCCCATTACGGGAATACTTCGCGCGCCAAAGCCAGCAACTGAGGCTGTGGCCAATTAATATTTAGCCATCACTTCACCTATAAAAGTCACGAAGAGTAAGCGAATGGCCCATTTTAAAGCCGTAATCATAGGTTGGTGCGAATGCTGCGTTGATGGCAGCTGCTCGATGGCCTCCATAATCGTAAAACTAATGCTAAGAGGCCTGAGAACTCACAAACTATAAAATTATAATATCCAATTTTGCTCAATTAAAAGTGTATATGGCCTTGACCCTGGACTGCGGCCCGCGATAGTCCATATCACTGTATCAGGTCGAGCCATTACGCGGTGGACGTCGTTTAATTTGTTGACAAAACGCGCGCAGAAGCGTGAGAATTTCGCACCGTGGCGAAAATTATGGTGTGACGTGTAGTTTCTCGGCAGTCCTTTCACAACCACAAGTGATTTAAGGTCGAACTTTAAAAAGACCGGATTATTAATTGCCGCTTATAATTAGACAGGAAAATATTCATGCGAACGTACCGGACGCAGTGAGAGGTTTTTGCGGTATCACGTGATTTAATGGAAGATCACAGAAATGCTGAGCTTGGGAAGGTGTTTTCATCAAGATACCACTACAAATGCTTTAATAACCCGCATTTATTTTCATTTCATAGGTAATAAGATATTTGCATACGGTTTCTGAATTCAGGTGTTCACGAACAAATAGATATTCTTTTCTTGTAAAATTCCTAGAGAGAAAATCAGTCAAAGAAGCATTGATACACCTGTTCAAATAAATAAAATTTTTAGAACTTGGCAACATAGTATTAAAGGAAATTGGGAGATATTTTTAAAATTAGCGAGGAAAATGAAGCAGACTACTCTAAAGGGAAGAAATTGCACTGTCTACCACCAACCGTTTAAATAAAAGTATTATAGAATTGCAAATATTGCTGACGCACTGAATGGATCTAAGCAATGTTCTTGCGGATTGCAACTCAAGCAAAACGAGAAAGAAGATTATTTTATCTTTCACTGAAACGCAGATAAATCACCGAGCCTTTTGCTGGATTCGAACACGCGCCCACAGAGGAGAAAATCTGCAGATGTGTGGCTTAGCCCGTTCTGCCGCCGGTGTGGGTTACGCGGTTCATTCTCTATTACATTCTCTTTCCGGAGATATCAGTCCGGGTATCAATAGTCATATCGTGCACATTAATTTGAATACATTAAGGTCTGTGTCATTTGCACAACTTCGAGCGATCAGCCGAATCGTGAAAGAGTTCGACAAGTGACCGACCGAGCTCTTGAGTTTGGCATGCGTTGTTAGAAATTAAATCATAGGTCAAGGGGTTAAACAAAAAACTAAAAGGTAAACCTCCCTTCGCGATTTACGTTTACGAGGTCGTTTTATACGCGATTTATTTGCCCTTACGTGGTCGGTCCCTTGCTTTTACGCGATGTAATAATTTGTGCCATTATGGAAAAGGTCTAAGCATTCAGCAACTGATCCAAACGAACATGCAAATCAACGGTGCTCTCATTTGCAAAACCGTAAGAGAGTGGAGGATAAAACAGAGCTCTACTGTGCACCGGCAGGGATGTTATAAGAGTCAGAATACTATAACCTTAAAATGGCCTTCCAGATATACCTCGCAACTATGAAACTATGGAAACAGTGATGTCATCGCTCGTAAGGAGCCAATTGAAAGCCCGGAACTGTAGCCGTATTGGCAATCGTGGATAAAGTGAATGTTTCGAGGTAAAAATGAAAATGATTTCATCAGAAATGAAGGGAGACAGTGCCGCTACTCATGGATGAGGGCTAATAAGCGTAAAATTGTTAATATCTGGTTCAAAGTTGGAAGGACGAAACGCTCGTTCAAAAAACGTGGCAAACATATTGCAGATATCATATGTGACACTGCTAGAATGCCCATCCAAGGACATAGTTGAAGGATAATTATCAACTTTTCTCTTAATGTTGACAAATTTAAGGAAGGAGCGTGGATCATCAAATAGTTTGCCACGAATATTGATAATGTACTCCTTATAGAGAGCGGATGATAGTACCTTGAACTCATTGTAGCAAACAGAAAACCTTTGGTGATCCAAAGGGTCTTTAGTTCTGAGAAAGGCCTTCCAAAGCTTGTTCCTCCTGTTCTTTAGGGCCTTCAGCTCTCTGTTAACCAAGAAGGTAATGTAGGATAGTCTCTTTTGCGCTCGAAGAGAACGCAAGGGGCAAAAACCTCGAAAATCTTAGTGTAAAACAAGTCAACATCAGTGTTAATGTCATTGCTACAAAGCAATGGCCTGAAATCAATGAAAGCGAGCCTGCTTGATAAGTTCGCAAAGTTTACCTTTTTAAAATTAAAAAAGAACTTAAATTCGTCGCTATAACGGATATTTTCTGGTTCATAATAGAAGGGGGGTAATAGAAGTCAACCGTAGACAAAACAGTTGAACTCGGTTCAACTGTTATGTTACTTGAGTCAGAAGAGAAAATAAGATCCAACTGCCTACCCAAAGCGTTCCCTACACCGTTCATCTGGTGCAAGCCCAAGGAAGCACATGCATCCAGGAAGTGAGTTTCTCTGAATGAAAAGTTGTCATTGGGAAGGTAGTCATCGTCATCGTCATTATATACCCATTGAACATTGGTTAAGTTATAATCGCCTAGGAGAATAATTTCGTCCATAGAGTTCATCATATCTGAAATATGATTTAAATAGAGTATCAAAATGTCAAAAAGGCTTCGCCCATTGCGAAAAACCTGATAAGACTGGTCAAAATGCTTCTTAACCCCCTTACATTTTGATAGTAAAGGGACAGCGTACCTAGTTTTTTTCAGTCGACTCAGCAGCCAGCTCAACAGAGTGAAAGGTTCCAACCCTCGATCCACCCCTGCCATGGGGTGCCACTAATGGGCAATAATGCCATCCGGCCAAAAGCTAGGCGAGGATATTAAATCGAAAATAGTCGGCGGATCTTGGCGTGAAGCTTGATACAAAGCATAGTTTCATTTCCCACATTAATTATGTGGTCTTTAGGAGTAATTCCATGCAAATAGGTTCCTCCGGCATGTCCCAGTGATGGGAGGTGTGACATGTTGTGCACAAACCTGCAACTCCAAGAGCTAATGACAGCGGCCAAGGATCTCAACCGGGGGACCTCCTTCGGTTATGATGGCCTGACTCTAGAGTTCTTTATAGCTTTAAGAGTTTTCTGATTCCTGACCTGCTGGAGATTTACAATTCTACGGCGGATGGTCTCACAGATTTTGCCCTCAGGACAGACCGTCGCCATGTGATGCGCCTGATATGAAAGAAGGGAGACCTTCGGAGGATAGAGAACTGGATACCTGTGATTCTTTGCAATGTGGACTGTAAGATCGTCTGCAAAGCAATTGGGTGGACGCCAAGTTCGATGATGTCATCGATTATAGGTCCAGAACCGTCCTACTGTGTACCCGGTAGGAGTATCCACGACAACATTGCAGTGGCCAAACACCTTGAGATCCTTGGTCTATTAAAGCACGAAAGATGGTGTCATGCCAAAACCTTCTAAACTACAAGCCATGAACTGGCCTTGAGCAA
>QYTT01084087.1:0-11654 GCA_006980735.1 Dasypogon diadema
ATCAACACAAAATACTCGCAGAACTTGGGACCGGAATTAAGGTTGCCAGAGTATTAAAATTAATTGAGAGTTAAAACCTCTTGGCTGTTTCTATACCTCATAAGAGGATTATTTCTGACCACCAGTCAGTCCAACTAGCTCAATGAGTCTTAAGCTTCGTGTTCCGTCAGTTCTTTTGCAAATTGATTGTGAGGAAAGTTTGTGTCACATAATTATGTTGACACTAGAGTCAGCTGAAGTGGAAAGCTGGTTCTATTGTGTGAATTATTCATGATGGATAGGTATAATGCGGTCCCTTTTGACCCCCCAATACAAAAGACAAATTGAATTATTTTGTTCGGTACCCATTACTTTTGCAAACAATTTTCCCTTTTTGTTTGAATCACCTAATTAAGAGGAAGAAGGGTCAGTAAACAGACGAAATGCTTGCGTCCCTAATGGTGTACTCCTTATCGACTTGGAGTGTTGCTATTTCAGCAACTTATTGCCTTTTCTCCTCGTTAATAGATGGTCATTTAAGTGGAATGGTTTATTCATAGTAATATCTCTGTCAGCAAACTTAGCAATTTCAAATCACAACCAGTTGTCTGAAGTTGTTATAATTAAAGGCGATGCTCATTTATTTCGTACTTCATATCTCCTTAGAAATAGGCTTCAATGCCTTGAGTCATTTAAAGGTCAATGGGCTGTTTCCGCATTGGAGAAAAATTCAAGTAGTATTTGTTTTTAGGATCTAAAAGAACACTGCGGCTTTTAATGAACCTACCACCTTGTAGAATTTTGTTTGAAGGTTAACGTATGTAATACATTACATAAAAACCCCATACAAAATTAAGACTAAGATCCATAAAATAATGAAACATTAAACCAAAAAGAAAACTTTTATGTTTATTTTTTGGTGCTGAAAACTTCGGAAAGCAATCAAAATCTTTACATTTTATTACAAGGGTGTTATGAACAGATGAACAAATTTTGAAAAAGATAAAAGAAAACTTTTGTATGTATAATGGATACACAAACGGAAGCAAATACACATTAGAATTCCTGATGACGGGTTTGCTATTAAGTAAGTATGTCTCTATTTTTTGAATTTGGCCGTTCGTGCAGTCAAAGCTCTGCCATCAGATTATCTATACATGTAGTGAATATTAGCATATTGATTTTCAGAGAGGTGAACCACGTTTCTGAATACCTTCTTTATCTGAAAACCACTTTAGAACACTTTAAATTCAAAAACCCCGATAAAAATGGTAAACAACGCACGGGTTCGTCATTTTAAACATTCTTATTTATATTCAGTCAGAAAAAGGTCAATTTTAGCACTTGTTTTTGATTAAAAATCGTAGATTTGTTACCTCTTAATATGAAAACAATAAAGCAATTTCGAAATACAGCAATGTTTGTCTTTCTTCGTCACTAGGCGAGGTAAGTGTTGAAATATTCACTTTAAAAAATAAAATATTTACTTCTTTATGTAGATATCTGGAAAAGGGTAACAACTAGGTACCAGCTTTGTATGGAGAATTTGTAGGTAACATAAGAAATAAATCATTTATGTAAAAAAATGAAAAAATAATAGGGGAAATTTTCGAGGAAAATGCAATTTTTGCTATAATTTGGAACGGATGAGGGTTAAAAAAAATAAATTAATAAAACAATGTTTTTCGTAGTGTTTTTTTTAGAATTAATTTGTCAATAATAAAAAGATTAAGAAAATAAGGATAAAAAAACACTGGAGTCCTCTACGTTTTCAAGACGGCCGCAAGGGTTTCAATATTCTTAAGAAAATTTATGTTATTAGAAAAAAATAATAATTACTCATAAAGTTTTGTGTTATTTCTTAGAAATGTTGCCCTTTATGAATACAAAGTGAGTTAACAACTAGATCTCTTTATTATTTTTTCAAACCTCTATATCACACTAAAAATATTTTGAAACATTTTATAACAGAGGGATGTAATTTTTATTTGTCGTCCTTTTAATAAAATAAAAAATGTTTAACTAAAAATGTGGGATAGAGGATTTTTACCATAAGCTCTTGATATTCTTCTCTACATAGTTCTACACTTCGCAATAATAATCTTCTCTTCTCTTTTGCTATTAAAACGCTTATACAGGGTAACCTGGTTTCAGATGCTAATTCTTTAAGAGGTGATTTCTTGGCTCATTTCAAGAAGAAGAAGTTGTGTGGAAACGGAGGGTATACCAATTGATTCCCTGAAATATCCTGATCTACGTCTTCACCCCCCCTTCTCACCTGCCCATCAAAATAGCGTCCAAAAATTTATATCCTTTGATTATATAAAATCCTTAAAACTCACAGGGCCATCACAGGATAACGACCAAGGATTCGTTTCAAAGAGGACACTTGTGGCTTTCCAACGATTCATTACTACGGTTGTGTCCTTGAAAAGTTATTCAAGGTACAGTTTGAAAAGTTAATAAAGGTTAAGGTTGAAAATCTGAATTTTTGGTCACATGAATTTTTTTTTCAAATTAAGCACTAAATTCACATTTTTCAATTTTGACCTTAAATAACTTTTCAAGGACATAGCCGATTGGCACAAGTGAGGTAGCGTTGGAAAGCAATAAGTATCCTCTTTTAAATCGATTAATTACCGGACACCCTTGTTGACTTTAAAAATTTATATGAGTGGAAACGAGACTTTAGAAATGTGATGTAAATTTCATTATTCCTAGGAATTATACAAATTCATTACTTCCTACTGAAAGTATTAATGATTATATTAAAATTGAACCTAGATAACTAAATGCAATAGTTTGTAAAATATGAATTCTGTATAATAAATAAAAAAAACTGTAATAAAAGTCAATAGTGTCGGAAATAATAAACACTTTATAATTCATCCTACTTTTTACGACTTTGTAAACATCCGGAGTATATAAATTTCAAACTAATTCAGTCTCCAACTGATTTTAAATTTTTGAGGTACTTTTACATTGTAAATGCACAAAAGCTGCAGCCAAACTATTTCTGCAATTACATCTTCCATGTATAATAAAATGGACTCAAGCAGAACCACGGAATACTCGTAAAATTGAAAGTGGATTTCTTTAGCAAGCAAGTTTCATACTTTTCGTCTTACACAATATAATCAATAAATGCTTTTGCGGTTGTGATACTTTACGATATTTTAGCACCACTCGACACATTTAGTTTTAAGGAGAGTCGTTACTGGTTTTGCAGTCGAAGTCGCATCTTCTTAGTGCAAACCTGTTGAAACGAATATTCAAAGATTGTCATAATGTTGTACTTCATGCCGATGCCCAGATAACCGAGAAATATAAAAATTAAATATTACGAAGTAAAATTGCTGCATGAATAGCAATTTAAACATAAATTTAACTTGAAATTATAGACTGAAATACAAAAAAAGTGCATACCTGTTTGATATGGGTCTTTGACAAAAAAAAAATTGAAAGTAATATAGCACCTAGCAAGATTTTACATCGATAAAACTGAATGGCGAACCCTTTGAAATTCGATTGTGGGGGTAAACATTGATAATATTGTTAATTTAAACAGAAATTGGATAAACGAAATCGTCGACTTTAGTAAATTAAAGAAATCATAATGCACAACTTTAAAACTCTTAGAATTTTCTACTAGAAATTTTCAGTGAATTTGTTTTAGTTAAAATTTCCGAATAAATAATGTTATTGAATTAGGACTAAAGAAAATTCTATTTTGTCAGTTAAAACAAGAAAATGAACTCAAATTTCTTGTAATACACACGCAGGAATCCTAAATATAATAAATAAAAGAGTAGAAGCTGAATTCATTGTCAAAACAATATATCCGAAGTTAGCAATTAAGTAAAGTATACACACATAAATGTAATTAAAAAAATACCCTATAATTGGTCAAAATATAATATGATACATCCCTTAAAACTTCTTACCCGCCATCTACCGTCTCAAGAAGAAAGAAATTTTGGGGAAAAAGTGGTAAAATCCAGGCGGGAAACTGAGTCGAATAAGTCGCATCAAAAGGAAAAGTAATATAAAAAAAAACGTGAACGAAAATAAAAAAGGAACACTGGGATTGGAAATTTCGAGTTCAGTCCTGGATTAAAGAGAAAAACTTCGGATCACCCACCGGCACCTGTCGCTGCGAAGTTAAATCTAGGATTAGGAAAATTTAAATTTACAAATGCTTATTTTTTAAGTGATTAAAATTAATTATTATTTATTGAATTAAGTCTACAGAGTTCAATCTCCTGCAGACTAAAGAACTAAGTATTCAAATAACTAAATAAGTGACTATTCAATAGAAAAGTGCTCCTTGTCTTATAGTATAGACATGAGAAAAATTAATAAGGCAACAACATCTATGATTACAAATTCAATTGAGATGAACTACATTTAAATAAATCTCTACTCATAGTAATGTCAAGATCAGATAAGTCCAATGCATTATTGAACAGTAAAACAGAGGCTGTGATCGGTTCCCTGAAACCATAATTTGTTCGATGTGGGGGAACGAAAAGAAAGTGCCTCCTCCTCAAAAGTCTAAGTGGAACGTATATACTTATTAAAGACAGCAGCTCCGAACAGTGAATATGGTAAGCTAATACATCTGGAATGAAAACAACGGCGGCAGTTTTACTATGGCTAGCAAGAGTCTCTGGTCCCAAAAGTTTACAGCGAGCATTATAAGGAGGCAGTGAGGTAGACCAGTTTAATTTCTGGATAGCAAAACGAGTGAAAATTTTCTGGACCCTCTCAATTCTTTCCACATCCACATAGCAATTCGAGAAAATAGAAGCAAATTTCAGGTGAGGTCTGACAAGAGAGACAACCAACTACTTCAAGGTATAAGGATCTTCGAAATCCTTAGAGTTCCTCCTAATAAACCCCAACATAGAAAAAACCTTAGAAACAATAACATTATTGACATTAAATGACAACTTTTCATCAAGATCTTTTACACTTTCTTCTCTTACAATCACATAATTATCGATATGATGATCAAATTCAAAGTTATTTAGTTTACGAGCAAAAGATATACATTTGCATTTGTGTAAACTCAGCTCAAAGCTATTTTTCAAACACCATTGGAACAAGGAATCAATATTTTTTGCAAGAATTGACTGTCCTAAAAATCTTAAGATCATCATCGTCAAAGCAAATTATAAACAAGAGAGGGCCCAGATGGCTTCCTTGGGGTACACCTGAGTTAACATAGACAACGAATATTAGATAAAAAATAGGATATCCAAATCAAAAGAGAGGAATGGATACCTAATTTCATTAATTTGAAGAGAATCATCTCAGACCGAACCCGATCAAAGGCCTTAACGATATCAAAATAGATCGCGTCAACCTGATGACCATTCTCAAGTGAGAATTAAATTAATCGATAATTTAAAACATTACACTTATCGCCAGATTTATAAATTCGACAAATATACAATAGCTTCCAGCAATCTAGGAAAACACCACTGGATAATTTAGGATAAGGGTAAGTGGAAAAGCAAGAGTTTGGGCACATTTTTTTCAAAAACATTGGGGGAATTCCATCCGGTCCGGAACTAGTTTTATGTTTCAAACTTTAAAGTCGCCGAAACACTTCTACAACGTCAAATTGTAACGAACCAGTAGTGATTATAAATAATCAACAGTGATAATATCATCAGTAAAAACCGACTTAAAATATTCGGCAAAAAGACTGCATGAGACTTGAATAGAGTGCGAAACCTGATCGATATAACACATCGAAGAGGGGTAACCAACACTAGACCGCTTCAGGTTAACAAATGACCAAAATCTACTTGGGTTGACTTTAATTTCACTTTCGACAAAAATCAAATACTGATGCTACAAATACTTATGAAGAAACGCAAATTCTTTCCGTAGACCCTCAAAATTTCTACGAACAACAAAATTAAATTCGGATTTAGATGCTTTATACATTTTATTCTTAAGATTTTTAAGTCTTATCAGTCCACGATTAAACCATGGAGGATGAGAATTTTATTTATACATCTTTACAGGGACAAATTTATCAAAGCATTCTTTGAGAATACCCATGAAATTTTCGTAGATAATATCGAGACTCAGTCCATTAAGAATCCGAGACCAGTCAGCAGCCGCTAAAAAATCATTAATCTTAACATAATCAGCTTTTAAGAAATTGAGCTCATGAGATGCAGTATTAGGATTGACAAAAATATAAAAACAAAGGTTTACAATAAGTGGTTTGTGATATAAATCTACTGGCACTAAAGGTGAATTAGTGCTTCCATGAGTCATTTCGGGGAGTTTCGTTCAAATAATTTCAAAAATTTTAATTGAAATAGCAAGCCAGGAGCCAGCCTCGTTACAAAAGAACTATTATATAAATATTATACAAAAACAAGAACTATTTGCAGAGAATTTAAAATCGAATAGGTTTTTGAATTTTATAATTAACTGAATCTAACATCCTCTTTCAGTATATGTAATGCATTTGATTTGGACTAAGTTTAAGACCTTGTGGTCTTAAAGCTCACTTCCGGAACTTGCTCAAAATGGTCCCCACATCAAATTCCCGATATCTATTCACATCTATTGGCATTAAATATGAATATCTACATACAGTATAGAAGATTTTAGCTATTCACGAATAAACCGTAGTTTTTTTCTCTCCGCTATCGGCAAACATTTCACGTTTTCTGCAAGTCAACTGCCATGTAGACTTAATATGACATAAAAGCGAAATGGCGTTCCAAATATTGGCCATTCAGAAAAAATGAACAAATGTTAAGTGCTCAAAACCCGTGTAGATTTCGGAGAGAAAAACCTTCTGCCACAAACGTATCCCTCAATATCCTAAAGGGAATAGAATTTCAGTGTAAAGAACCTGGTCCCAATCTACTTATCTAGATAAAGGTGTGATCCGCCACCTGAGCTGAATAAAAAGAAACCGAACTTGTACAGTGTATACACGCCTGAAAGGCACCAGTTTCTTTGAAACTCTCCGCATGTATTGAACTTCTCATTTCAAGTTACTTTGTGTTGGTATTTGGTTTCACCATAGTGGCAAAAGTTCATGGAAAACAACAAGTTAGATGCTTTTATTAAACACAAAATTGCGTGCCACAAGACATTGTTAGATCGCGATATAATCTTATTAATACTCTCGGTGTGTACGCTATGTACTGAGTCAATACTCATCGTGATTAACCCCTGTGTGGCATCGCATCAAAATTCATAACTTCACATGACATAAAATTTATAGCCAGGCATAGGACTCTATTAGAACAGAACCAAGTGGCTGTAATGGGATTGCAGATTGGAATGGAAATGTGTACACAAACAATCCTTGTCTATCTTTTGGCTCAAGTCAGAGTAAAGACAGTGTGTCTGGAAAACAGAGACAGTGTGTATAAAAAAGTTGCAGACCCTGAACAATTTGTTGCGCTTCTTTGAGCCGGAGGACAAGTAAACGATCCCTGAAAAAAACACAATCGAAAATTCTGATGAAACAATAAATTGTGTGGATGATTTCAGCCCAGATAGCATGGAAATAAAGTTATGACTTCTAACACGTATGCGGGGATAAAAATTTCCTTTCCAAAGTATTTCATCATAAACTGTTGGACCAGCTCCAATTCTTATTGGATGCCCTGCAGATTTATAGGGACAGTGGGTGAAATCGATAGATATGCCTAGCAGTTTTTTGCCAAACCAACAAGATACATTGCCACGGCCAGGTAAGATAAATGTTATCGTTGTTTCGCCAAATTATATTTCTAATGACCAGAGAAATTTTGGGTAAAAAACGACGATATCAGGCAAAACATAAATAATACACCCAAAAGTTTTCGGTTATTTTCATTTTCAGCATTTGGAAAAGGTCTTGTTTGGCGTATTGCCAAGCTGCATGGAAATAAAATCAAAAGAGAACAATTGAAGGCTTTCACGGTCTTCGACAAAAAATTTGTATAAATCGTAACAGGTGGAAATTTTCATCAGTAGAATATTTTAATGGTATGCAATTAAAGCTGTATACAGGTTATTATGAGAGAAGTAATATCTTAGTAGAATTATGCATTCCAAAATTCCATGCTTTATTTTTAATAATTATGAAAAGATCAAAAGCAAAAGAAATATATGAAAACTTTCATTCAAATAATAACGTAAGTCCATATAATTCCAAAAATTACTTAATACAGGTAATCAATCCGTACTAACATTTGACGAAAACCAAAAAACCAAGGGTCGCAAAAAAGTATTAACTTTTATTTTCAAAAGAGATTATTTTGAGATTTTGTTACGTGGCCCTTTTTTTCAAAGTAACCTGAGGCACCTATGCCTCTTTGTTAGCTCATGACATGACTATAAACTTTTGGATATGGGCGCCACATGATTTTTTAGAGCTTAGTCATGAAACTCAAAAGAAATAAGAGTGTACTTCATTTAGGTATATTCAAAATAATATTGCAACAGATAATCACAAACTATGTTTCACACAATGGGAATTATTCCTTTACTTTAGCTGCACAAGAGTAATCGGAAGAAAAAGAAAACGAAGCGAAGCCAAAATTTGCAGCACAAGTATTTAAAATTTATATAATGTGATATGTATGATAACTTCACCTGATCCTCAATCTTGAGCTGTGATCCCAGATTCTCCTCGCTTGATGATCTTACTGAACTGTACGGTTACCAACAGGAGTTAATTTAAGGAAGACTGAACTAAAGTTTGAACTACACTTATTGAGCAGCTGGACCAGAAGAAGTTATTTCGGAAAACTGAGATTCTCTAAACCCTGATTATGCTCATTTCCCTAACTGCACGGCATTTCAGGAGGAGCTTTTCCCAGCTCAACATCCGACCGCATTCAGCAGTGGGGATTAACACAGAGTAGTTATCATCCGTCCGCACAACCTCCTCTGTAAGCTGCAAATTTTCAAACAAATTTCCAAAGGATAACAATACTGGGAAACAGCCTCACAAAACTATTCCTGATGAGGCATCTAGCTATGATTTTAACATTTTGGTTTCGCTTAATGATGATGACTTAATAAAATTAGTACAAAAAAAATGTATGTGTAACATTTCCTCCCCATATTAATCTTATAGAGTTGGTTGTTTTTCACCTCCAGGATGAGGAAAATCCTTTTCAGGACGAAGAAGATCCTTTCCAGGATGAGAAAGATCCTTTTCAGGACCAAAAAGAACCTAAAAGGTGCTATCA
The DNA here is from genome assembly GCA_006980735.1 of Dasypogon diadema. Classification (NCBI taxonomy): domain Eukaryota; kingdom Metazoa; phylum Arthropoda; class Insecta; order Diptera; family Asilidae; genus Dasypogon; species Dasypogon diadema. The sequence continues at coordinate 9,207 of QYTT01084087.1, forward strand.
TTTTTGATTTTTTTTTGTCCATACGGACACCGAAATCTCAGACATTGCCTGTAAACGCAATCAAAAATGAATACGATTTACAAAAAGCAATTAAAATTGCAAAAAATGCAATGTTTTTTGATCAGCGAAGGCCATGCGGTCTCGTCAATACGACTTAAATGCTGGTCTCACCTGCCGTGGACACACTAATTGGAGTTCCAACAATTCGATCCACATATAGGAATTTTTCAAAATACTAATATGAGATTGAGATGTCTATCCCGGTATTTTTTTTCAGTATTTTATATTATTAGTATCTGATTAAGATTCGAAAGCTGACCAGTAAAACTAAAAATATGCACTAAAATCCAAATAAACGTGGTTTTAAGGTAACATCCTCTGGTACTTTAAAAATAATGGGAATTCGTGACAGGACCTACACTGGTAAAGTGGAGGAAACAGAGGCGGATATAGACTTTCGAATTGGGCGGGGTCATGGCTACGTCGTGGCTTGGAAAGCTAGGAATACAACAAGAAGATAATTTAAATTCACCTTTATTACTTATAACTCGCTTTTTTGCAGAAAATTGATGTTAGTTGAAAACAAAATTCTTCTTCTTCTTCTCTAGCGACTATTACCTAAACATCGAGCTTAATGTCCCTATGAATATGCATCAAAACAAGGCCATTGAGTCACTCTTTCCACAAAGTTACTTTAAGCCTAGTTTTAAGACAACGTGGAGTTGAAAAGGAATTTTTTGTTCTTGCTGTTGTAGTAACTGGCAGTGTATTAAGTTATGTTATATATAATGTCGGATTGGTCCTTATTCAAGCTAACATTTCAACGATGATAAATTGTCTTTCAATAGAATTAGTGCATCTAAAAAAAGCAAAAATGTTCCCCATGAATTCAACAAAAACCAAAAATTTGGTCGCTCGGAAATCTGCTCTTCATTGGCTAAGGGAGTTTTAAACCCTGAAGACGTAAAAAAGTAGGTGATTTTGAAAGTTAAATATCTCGAACATACACTAAAAAATCTTCTCGGGTATTTTGCAGGTTGTTAGTCAACACTTAAGTTCTATTTCCTCAAACTTTTATTTAAAAAATTTATCAATCTTAATTCTTATAGACTAAAATGTAGTCTTGTGTTTTGACAAACATTGATGCCCTACTGCAAGCTCCGGAAGGAATTAGAACACAAAAGTAGAAATATGTTTTTTGCTCAAATTGAATTAGAATAGATTATCTAACAATTTAGCGTAAGATTTTTTGAAAATATTGAAAATTAAGAAAAAAGTAACCATTTGGAAATTAAATTCGACTTTTTCGCTCAAAAGTCGTACTTTAAAGTGTTATAAAACATTAGAATTGAAATATCAAAAAATTCTGTTACTTCGACGGAAACACGTTTAAGGTTTTTAGCGCAATCAACTGTTTACGCTACTATAATTGGTAACAATAGCGCAATTTAGTATCAAAAATATAACACATCATGAAATAGGTGGTAGCAATTCTCCTTAATATAAGAAAACAATTTCAGCCAATAAATCTCACTGGCAACGAAAAGGGATTGATATTCTACTACGACCCGGGTCTTTGAAGCATAAAAACTGACCTGTTTCGTCAATCTTTGAATTTTCCTAATTTCAAAAATCCTTTTGTTACAATATTATAAAAATGTTAAGATTTAAAAATATGCAAAAAACAAATAACTTCGATGGTGTGAATTTAATTTGCTCATTTTACATTTCCAAGACCTTACCTCCCCTTTATTATAGATTTTTTACCGTGCTCCTCCCAAACAAAAATCCTAAGTTCGCTACTGGATAGAGCCTCTGGTATACAAGCCTTTGAAGAGTATTGAAAGAAGACAGGTTTATGTAAAATACTTGTACGGGAGCGTGGCCATATATTGTGTTCATAGATTGGTTTTTCTGGAATGGTTAACTACTTCTAAATTTAATAATAATAATTTCTCCTTACTGAAATGTATTTCTTTTAAGTCAGGTTTAATGAGTTTTTTCATGGCTGCCGAAGATATTAATTTACAAATTATTTTATTTAGATATTGGTCTTTTTGCGGGATAAATAATTTATGTTTAACTGACTTAGGTACTGGAGGGTGGTATTAAAAATTAAATTTAAATAAATTTACCAATTTCAAAATGAGGACCCCCATATGGCAGATTAAAACTGGATAGAAATTAATTGGTGAATGCGTAAAAACTGAGTTTTTTGGTTTTCATTTGTAAGAAAAAATTAGCAAAAACCACGGTTTTGTGGGTGGTCTAGACCTCCGTGACCTCCCTCTGGATTCGCTCTGGGAGGAAAACGAAGATGAAAGGGAAAAGGATTACGCCGAGAACGTTCAATCTGACATCCTTTCTGGTCAAAATAATAAAAGGATGCCGATGGAGTATTTGGAATGCACCACGATAAAGGAGTATCAATTTGGGATATCAACGGTA
>QYTT01084091.1:0-10697 GCA_006980735.1 Dasypogon diadema
TTCAAGTTACATTTTTAGAAATCGTCCTTAAAAATCATGAGGTGAGCTGAAAAACTGTACTATTTTTCCACATTTGAACAACTTTTAATAAAAATGTTAAAATACTTTAGGATTTCTGAGAGGTCCTTTGAAAATTCAATGAACATGGTCGGTAATCACAATCAGTTATTTCTACACTTTAAATAAAACTACTGAAAGAACGGTATTAAATCTTGTTAATATGAATAAGAAATGAATACCTAGAAGAGTATAAAAGCTAAGATTGTATAAGACACTATGAAATAATCATCATAACTGGTTGAATACAAATCTCGAAGAATTTTAGCCGCTCCAATAATTTAATTTCAATTTCATCAGAGTTTGCGATTTCGTGCCTTTTTTCGTCAATTAGGCACTTGTAATCGTTAGTATTCCTTTTCACGTCGTCCAACTCAACTATAGCTAGGTATGCCACATTTCCTGGAGCCTGTTTATCGATTCAAAAAGTTTAATACTAATCTTTAAAGTCTAATATACAAAATACTTGGCTCTACCCCCTCGTACCTCCAAAACCAGTCATAAGTGCGAATTATATATTAGTAAACATGTCGCATCCATTTTTTTTTGTAGGAGCGTAGGACCGAGATGGTCTCTCGAATTCAGGCCATTGCCTGAATTTCATTATGTCCCACAGTTGGTGATATTGGTTGTTCGCCAAGTCTGCAATACGTCCAAGTAAATACTTAGAAGTCATTCCCGTTAGAGGGAGTAAGGAGCTAGGGGCGTCCCGTTCCTGCCAACACATTCGTCTTCTCATTACCATATAAGTCACTGTTGTCAAAATTGTCGCTCACTTGCAACATTTGTCAGGTTAAAAGTTTTCAATCTTCTCTTCCCTATTTCCCCCCACCTAAGCTGTGCTGTGGGTATTATAGGGTTGTCTCATGAGCTTAGGCTTACCTTAAATAAATAAATAAGAGTAACTCGGTTCTGTAAAATTTTAGAAGCCAGTCGGCAAAAGTAGGCATTTACATATACATTGCAAATGGGAGTGCATTACTGATTGTTAAAATATGTGTAATTTCTTGTTTGTTGCCTTGTTGCCTCCATATATTTTTATGTTTTTTAAGTTCTTAGGCAATACCTCAGAGAACAACTCTATGATGCACACAGCACAGCTGAGGCAGAGGGAAATTAGGGAAGAGGAGAAATTTTAACCTGACGAATGTTGCAAGTGAGCCACAATTTTTGGCGTGAAATTTGTACTGTGCAACATCCCAGTGGCTTCGCAAGTAGTTGCCTAGAGAAGAAATTTATTCGGGTATGCAGGTAAAGTTTTATGAGTTAATGCGAATTAATGCGAATGGGGAAAAACCTAAGAATAAAATAGGAAACTAAGCACAAGTTAAATATGCTTGAACGAGAATTCTTTAGGACTTTAGGTATTCATGTGATGTAGTAACACTCCGCTGAAAATGTGTAAAGATTTTTTCTTCTGGCAGTATAATTCTAGAATAAATGTTTTAATTAAATTCGGAAAACAAGACTTACCAACACGACATTGGGAAAAATGCCAAATCACGGCAAGCGGGGTGACAGTCGTCAACCACAAAGTCAAGTCAAAGTATCGAATTTACTTTTCTATTTTGAGGGTTTATATGAGTATCAGCGTTTGTTTTTTTTTGCACAATTTAATGACCTATAAATATTAAAAGTAATTTGGCGGAAATTCGTAATCTGACCTTTCGAAAACCAATCAAATCAACTTGAAAGTTCAGGGACTTACAGCCTGTCAGGGATATCAGCCGAAGAAATGATATGAAAATGTTTGAAACGATAACATGCCATGCATATGCCAATATTTCATCAAGGATAAGAGAAGCAAAGATATTCTCATTGTGGAGGAGGTGCCAGATCCAGAGAGTTCTGAAAGGTGGGAAAAATTTACCCTGAGTACTAAATATTTAACTTGAGGTTCACACGCTCTTAGTTTTGTTCGAGATATTTCGACAAGTTCTGTGTCAGCTTCTGAGTTAGCGTTTCTTAAAGCTCAAATTTGGTCGTTAAAATCGAATATGTTGGAAAGTTCAGCGACAATAAATAATCTGCAGAACGTTGTTAAAACACTGGTGGAAGAAAAATATCAATTGCTAGAAGAACTTAATGAGTCCAAGAGGGCGAACGAAATTCTGAGAAATCAGTGCTCATCGGAAAGGTTTGTTTACTACTGTAAAAGGAAAATTTATCCTTGCACTGAAATAAAAGTATTTCAGAGATCTTCAAGCTCTGGAACGAAAAGAATTAATTAATGAGATTTTTGCAATAAAAACTAAGTTGGACGAGAGAGAAAACTTACTGGTAATTAAAACACATTTCACTATAATAACTTTGTGGATACCTGCATTAGATTTGTATATTTTTACAATTTTATTACAAAGTTACAAAAAGTAATTACTCCAAATACATCAAGTAGATGATTTCCGATTTTCTCTGCTGTAGAGTTAGAGGGTGTAGCACATTTGATTGACTCATGTTTTTAACGTATGTTGCTTTGCAGACACGTAATTGAATCCATCAAGGTGTATCGTAATTTATTTGGATACTTAGTATTGTGGTTGTGAAGCTCCTGGTTTGTTTCATAATTTAAGGAAATCGTAATTCAAAGTTTGATCTACTGGGAACATTTGTAAGGATAAAAATAGAAAAGTAGCATCTGATGGAATTTGAATTCAAAAATTGGGGAAAAGGCTTCAAAGTTTTCAACGGTATCGCTATTTCTCTCGTGAGCCTTATACTTCTGACGTCAAGGCGAGTTGAATTAAATAATTTTTCATATTCCCATGAAAAGCAATGTAAAAAGCAGTACGAATTGTACTTCTTTCACCCATTTAAAGATTTTCTGTCCGGGCCTCTTAATACCCAAGAAACACAAGCAAAGAATAAGGTGCCAAGTGAGGAATTAAATACCCTGAAAAAGACTTACATAATACCCTATATCTTCCATAGCATATGAAATAACTGCACACAAGTCATATACGAAAATAAAGGGAAAGTTTAGGGGAATTCAAATAATGAGTAAAAATGGTAGGGCAATGGGGCATTTTGGTGGGAAAACCCTCAAAATTTGAAACAAATCGCTTGAAATTTGACCAATTTTTGAACTATAAGGATTTATAGCTCCCGATCAGAAAGGGGCACAGAGGTGTTTGTAGGCTCGTTGGAATAGGTAAAGGGTTCTCTGTGGAATGGCATCTAAATGTTGGTCATGCGGCTCTCGGTAAAAAAGTTACAGGGTGTTCAGTGAAACTAGTATCATTTGCCAACGTATGACCGTTTTAAGACCAAACACCCTGTATATATTTATCTGTATTACTTGAATTCATATATTTATCTCATGTTATCTAATTCTTGTTTATAGATTCGTTTAAGAGGCAATAGTTTTGTGGATGTTTACGTTTATAAACCCACAAAGCTGAGTTAGAACTCTCCGCTCGCGTAACATTCTTCAGTCGCATAAAACACTTGGAATTAACTATTTAAATTCTTATCGTTTCAGGAAAAGGTCACGAAGCAAAACATCGAACTCAAAGTAGCTCTTCAAGAAGCCAACGAAACCATTTACAATATGGGCTTAATGTTTCTTAAAATGAAAGGCGATCGAGATTTCCGCCAACAGGAGGAGGACTAAGATGTACGTTTTGAGGAAATAATTAGCTACCGTATATAAATTTAAGTCACTGTGAATATATTTCTTACCCATTATGCATAAGAATTGTAGTTTAATAAAGAAAATTAACTTTACACACGCAGCAAAGAATTATGTGCGCAAAAAATGTTCATCAGTCGATTTCGTCGTTGCCTTTCATTAGAATATTTTCCTTATTACCAAATTATAAGTTGGGACACGCAATCCATGACGTAGCAAAAATTAAAGGTAAGTAGCCACATTTCATTTGGAAATTACCTCTTTGCGGTGACCTTTACAAAATGTCATTAGTCTTCAAAAACATTAAAAAGAAAATCACACCAGGCTTTTGCAGATCTAATCAACTGAAGTACATTTCATATTTAGTGTAGAGTTTCGATAATGATCCCCAAAGTTATTATTATTATATTATGGATGAAAATGGATGAAATTTTACTCCAATTGAATTTTGTTTTTTTTTTCAAAAATCTCAGAAAATTTTGAATTTCGTATTGGAATCATCTATAAAAAAATTTTTTCAAATGCACAATATTATTGTTATTGGAATAAGGAGGAAATATTTTTCAATTTATCTCCATTTTTTCACAATTATTTTGGGTACATATTATAGATATTCCTCTTTTGGATGTAAATGTTCTAAATAAAAATATTTTAATTTACGTAGAATCTGAATATCTACTAAAACTGTGAATTTCCTTTTGAGAATATGCAGTTAATGTTCATTTGAGCGACAGTACCTACCCTTTGAATATTTTTTCGGATATTCCAAATGATTGAAGTGAGAAAATAATCAATTTTTTGTTGCATATTCTCAAAGTGCATCACTTCAAGATTATTCTTTCTCAATGCCAAAGTTGTTTCCATAATTTCCGATTCGGAAACTACAGTCTCGTGTTGGTAAATCTGAAGAGTTTGACGAGGACGTTCTGCGAACCCTGGTGGAACAAAACCCTATCGTAACTGTTGAGGAGCCAACGAAGAAGTTCATCGACACCTTCATGCCATCGGGAAAGTTAGAAAGTAGGGTCAATGGATTCCTTACGAACTTCTAGAATCTAATCGCTCACAGAGAGTGAACGTGTGCTCCTCTTTGCTGTCACGTCTCAGAAATGAACCTTTTTGGGCCTAACGTAACAAATACTGTATATATTCAGTAATGCATGTTAGTAATGAGTACCTCTTACTCTTTGCAAGAAAACGTCATTTACTTTTACATTGCAATGTCATAGGCGGTAAGATGCAATGGTTACGTCCTGCATTACCTGGCATGCATTATAGAAGTAGTGAAAAGAAATTAATGCTGTTATTATTTACCAGGCATGTACTATAGTAGTAATAATTTTACTTGAATGTGTTAGACTTATTTTGTCCCAATAATCTAAAGTACAAAAATACTTTTCACTTCTTGGGCACGATTCAACCAGCTCTTCTACGCTCTAGCATAAACTGAAGAGCATTAATGATGCATCGAATAAACAGATAACGAATTTTCTAGTTGAAATGTCGTATCTGTGCCAGGTCATGATTACTCATGTCCTCACGGTGCATATTTATTTTGACCTCCACTACTTTACGCATTATTTTGTAAGGAATTTCCATTTCCTACAAATTCTTCTAATAATTACCATGCATTACCAAGGGAACCGCTTCTCATTTTTCCCACTAGGTCATAACATCCCAAGGCAAATACTTTGATTATGCAAATGTATGAGTACATCACATTTTTTTAATTGAAATAAATTCTTTAAAGACGCACTAAAACAGCAGCAGGTTTCAATGTAACATCCAAATACTAGTGCAAAGAGCGTGGCTACATTTTCACATATGTATATTGGTTATCATCATCACCAAGATCACTGGTTATGACCACGAGACATCTCATGATGAAGTCCTTCAAAAGTTTGGGATTTTAAACACGTGGATTGAAAAAATTTTCATCTAATGTGAATAACATATTCGTTAAGATGTTTTACCATTTTTTCCCATATAAGTTAGCCCTATTTAAATCAATAACAAGCCTATAAATGCAAAAAAAACTTTTACTGCTCTCTGTTCTTTGTACATGTAAAAGTAGCCAAGGCTGTCTATTTAATCCAATCCTCCAAGGATTCTAAATAAACTCTAAAAAGGGTCGACGGTTATCAGCAAACAAACTACGCGGATATATTTAAAACGCAGAATGGTAGAAAATGAATGTTTTAACCCGTCCGCAATCCCTCCCAATTACTCAGAACTTTATCGCTATACTTTCCGCTAGCTTTAATAGTCACTGTTTTATATGAGTCGGAGCAGATATTTGATCTAATGACACGTATATCAACAAAACACTTCATGCAGGGTTAACCTGATTTTCGGTGCCATAAATCTCTTTGCTTCTAAGGATAAATTTGTGGCCCCCATCACCTTACTCCACGTTCAGTACATTTTTAAGTCAAAATTGGGCGGTATGGCAGCAGTGACGTAATAGTTTGCATGCTAACAGTCTATCAAGAGTGACCATTACCTCTTGTAACACAGATAAGGTCAGCCATTATCATACTACTTTGCCCGCAAGGTGGTGGTAAGTAAACTGCCAAGTGTTTCGTGTGCAGTTGTTTGATAGCCTGAGGCAGAGAAGCTCGCAAGAACACAAATCACCTCCTGCGCCAGCATTTCAAGACCTAGACCTGTACGGTATCATCGAGACTCATGCAAAGGGTTCTTCACAGAAGGTACAAATTTGCTTGGAATTTGTGGCTATGCCTGCTGCAATTTATGCAAATTTACGTAGTTCAAGTGGCACCAGTTCCATAAAGGATTTAATATTCAAAAGTTCTAGAAATTGTTTCTTAATGACATAATCGCAAATCATTCTCGCGATTTATATTAAAATTAGTTTACACTTGTTGCTGAAGTCCAGAAACACAGTTATACTTTGTTTAAAACGTGTGAACAGCGCTAGCCATATTTCATACGACGAATTTCTTCCTTCTTGGTCTTCCTCATACTTACAAAAATTTATGGCAATAAAAATTTTGGTTAGCATGAAACCATAACAGAAAATTACCATATTTTAAATGCAAGGAATAATGCGATCCTATTAGTATGCAGTGTACTTTGCGCCACACGTTTTTATTGCAACTGCAATCGCAGTTATAGCGTGCACATAGCAGAAAGAATACATTAAAAGTTTCCTTTCAGAAGCGTCTTCAAAATTATCAAAGAAAAATAATACATATACCTAATAATAATCTATTGCGTGTTGTACAAGGATATAAAATCACAATTACGATTACTGCTCGTCAGAATTAAACCTAACTATTCATCTACGTACTTGGCCATTTGTTAATTGATTTGAAGACCCATGCACTTGACGAATCCTTCTAGATCTGGGTGTAGGACGAGTTCCACTATGTACGACAGGAACTTTGAATGTGTGGACTTTTCCAATTACATACTTTGGAACATATCTTAATTTGTACCATCTGGGGTGACGTAGAGTATAAATCCCCAATAGGAACTGCCTGCTCTCACTAAAAACGACACGAAAAAGGACCACTGAGATCCGTCTGTCGGAAAGGGGAAAACTGCACCCACAGTAGTTAACTCCAAGCTCTGTGCTCAGAGTGGCTCCACGTGTGGTAGATATAGTGAAAAACCATATGTGATTCATTCGCTGACAGTGCAGCCTCGAATAACCAATAAGAGGTCAAACAACCCCTAAGATCAATGTGAAGCAGCATACAGCGGAGCTCAATGTGTAGTATGCAAGACCGCATACCAGATACCCTGCGATGTAAATTAGCCCGTAGTACTGCAGGCCTCTGCCGCGGGCGCCTGATGTCTTTACCTGCAATTCGTGCGACCAAAAATGGACAAACTGACAAACAAAAAATTTAATTAAGATGGCACTCCTCAGATCGCGCCTACTACCGAAGAGCTCGCTAATGTGCCTCACAACGGGCGAACAGAGAGTCTCAAAGAGGAGTTATCTAACATTCTTCACGAATACCCGTGTCTGATAAGGTTACAAGTGACCAATTCAATTAGATAGGAAGGATTCAAATTCCAAGCATAGCAATGCCCAGATTCGTCTGTGAGAAGTAGCTAGGAAGCATCTTCGATTACTTATTAGAGTGATGAAGCCATTTTCAGAAAAGGCCAAGACGAACCGCTCAAAGGAATCACCATTTCTAAGGGCAAAAGGATCGCTAAGGCAAACCCACTGCTTGCACCCGTGGAGGGGTTTTCCACAAGGCTGTAGCCTTCACTTTCAGTCGACTGCAGAAATTGCTATCTCGAAGAGGCTCAAACTTTACAGCGAGGTAGTGGGTACCATGTACCTGGTGGTTAACAGCTGACCTAGTTGCAAAAAGGCGATTCATAAGTTGGTGCTCTACCTTTCAACGGCCATCAAATAATAATAAAAATTGTTTATAAAATTACCCGCTAAAACCTCTTCCTTGCAAAAGAAACATTAATTCTAAGCTCAAAGTAAACTTCTTCCAGATCGAAAGAGCAATCCTTTACCCTCGTTGTATCCAAATAATAACAATCTTTCTAAAATTGCAGACAATTTATCTATTTAATAAGTTTATCTTAGTTTAAAACAATTGTATGGAAAAAAGTCTGGATTTAGTATCAGGTATTTGACAGGATGTAATCCAATCAAAATAAACTATTTTTCAAACTTTCGTCGTCGTTCAATAGCTATTGTATTATTTCAATCGATTTAACAAAATTCTATTCACGTTTCACTACTTTATGTAAACGAAATCCCAATGGGTATCAAAAATAGTTTTGATTGAAGTTTTCTTTTCACAATCATTAACCAAATCAGAATCCTATTATGCGAACGTAATCATATTTTCTTAATGTTTCTACTCTACAACATTTATCTACCTAATAAATTGTGGAAAATTTTAAGTTAATTTATGGCAATAGTGGGTTCTTTGCCCTGAACATCATTTGGCATTAATGCATCGCATACCTTTTGATGAAGATTAATGAGCTGATGTATATTTGACACCTATAATCTAATGGGAATCATTCACTCAGCTCAGATTGCCTCTATAACAAATTACATTCACCTACCCGAAAATATATAATCAGCAAATGCTGGCTTGGTAATAATATTCACTGGCATTCTCTACTTTAGCATAATTAAGACCTTTCAGCGTTCGTAAGTAGTTCTGGTTGCACGTGGTTCTACACAATGAACAGAAATTTTCTGGGTGAATTCGCAATTTCGGCGGGCTCTATTGTAGCGTGATAATAACAAGGAGCTTGACCTTGATATTAATATACCAAAAATCTCCTGTACTGTTCTGGCATTAATATTAATTATGAATCTATGAATGGCAAAAAAGGCGAACTTGAAAAATTCATGTTCGAATGGAATATTAGAAAAGTATTTATTCAAATGATTTGTTGTTACTAATAGCACAGGCATAAAGTGTAGAAGGGGTCCATTTTAGCCAAACTGTTCTAGACATTGTCAAATTTGGTAATTGCATTTGGACTTTGGTTGGATCGGACAATTTTACCTTTTCGATATGCTGATTCTGCTGCAGTGAAACAATATACTCCGTATTACCGTTAAAATTCTAAAATCTTACGGTGAGCTTTAGACGATGTGGCGAAACAAGAAATATGGGAAAGAACTAACAAAAATTTACCTTAGGACGTGTTGTTGAATCCGAAATATGTGCCGTGTAAGGTGAAACGCCAATAGAGATTCCATGAATGTTGCAATTTTATTTCTGCCAAGGCACAAAGCTTCCTTTTTACAAATCCCTAATCTGCAAGTCACTTACCAGCATAGTCAGATAAAAAATTTTTCAATAATGTTCGCCAAAAATATGAAAGGAAAGGCTTGAAAGATAGTTGCTGCTAAACTCAGTTCTACAGCGGCACTGTCATTGGGCCCAAAGGTACCCACTCCCGCGCTTTACCTTCCAATCTAGGTTCGCCCCTGTACCTACCATCTCAGTGCGCCCTTTTAAAATCTGAGACCACCCCTGGATCAGATTGAATGGTCTTCCAAGGTTTCCCTAAATGATAAGGTCAGTGAAAATTCTTTCGGCATTAAACCCGTCAGTGTTGTGGTCTCCATGACCTTTTGAAATTCATCGAGAATTTTTATGTGGCCACTTTTGCAGTTAGGTTGCTGGAGCTTCAGTGCTAGAATCTTTTTTGCATTCAGCGATGCCTTCTTTTTCACATGAAGATATAAGGGAAGGAGATTAAGCAGAGCTTCCAAAGCTGGGGCAGGTTCTCATTGCACTCGTAAATTCCAGACAGGTTAACCCTTGAATGTTTTGTAGGCTTAATTGCGCCTTCTGTTGTATGGTTTTAGGCTACCATTCTAAAGCAATATAGGTGAACATGGATTTTACTATAACCATAAGAACATGTCTCTGATCCATAGAATCGTTTAGGCTGATGGATTCCCGTTCTATGGCTTCAAAAGTCGACCGAGGGGTAGTCAATGGAAAGAACAAGTGAGATCCAATGCTCTGATTTATTTTTTTTGATTACCCTCCATGCAGACACTCTAAGATCGTCGTTCTAGGAATAGACACCCAAGATGATTTTCCTGGCTAGTAGGGAAGTACCCAGTTAGGATATCAGGTATCATGATTTTAGGCAAACACTTTGGAACATTTTACAAGAAAAACTGTGGTACACTTTGATTTATATTTTATTACAGTATCATGTAGAGATCATTTCCCCAATTCATTTGAGACCTTGTCTAGTTCCCGAGATATCTGTTTTTTCATCTTTCACTTTGAACTGAGCGGACTCAAATGTTGATCGGACTCATTTCTGAGCGGACTCATATATTGATTGGATTCATTTTCGGTCGGATTCAAATATTGATCGGACTCATTTCTGAGTAGAATCACAATTAGAATCCGTTCGCAATTTGAATGGATCATTGATTTGATTCGAAATCTAAATTTGTTCTAACCCTGCACCAGACTACTAAAACTAAAATCACTCGATTTAACACCTGTGGATATTTTTGTGT
>QYTT01084091.1:18218-31107 GCA_006980735.1 Dasypogon diadema
AGTCAGGTTTCCGCCAAAGTAATGACGTCAAAACAACATCAAAATGAAAATTGCAAGATGCCTTTTGTTCTAGTTCTTATTTCCTTTACATTTTAATAGGAAAGGAAAGCGTTCCTAGGTTCAACAGAGAGCAAAATGTCAGCTCTGGGCCCAACATATCGTGCAGGCTTTTTACTAGGTAGAAGTTCATGGACAATAATGCCATCTGGCCAAAAGTCCAGAAAAAAAATTGAATCCAATATAGCCGAAATCGTTGTCAATTTAAAGGAGGAAAACAATCTGTGCCAATAATCAGAATAAATTAGTTCACAGTTCAAAGTAACATAGGAATCTGTGCCGTATTTCGCATGGACGTAATCCACCACGGCAGTAACCGAGCTTTCCAGAAAGAATACATTTCATGTAAACTGTGGGAACTAGAAAATCAATTCACATATAAATACCATTTTTACATTGGAAAAAAATCAGTTCACATATAAATATCATTTGCACAACTCATGAGTGTGTCTTAAAAACCTGTGAAATGGTTTATAAATATCGAGAGCAATTTATAAAATAGGCCATTGAATTTCAGTATCCATATATTATTGGAAATTTTTAAAATCTCTGAAGACAACTGTTTCTATTTGTATTATAAACTAGCTACTCTAGAGACACAAAAAGAAATGGAAAAAGGAACACAAAGAATAATAAATCCAAAAACTAGAAAATAATGACACAAAGCCTAATGCAAATGTAAAATAAAAGGAACAATTAAACTGAACATAAACAACGACTTTAAAAAAGCAAAAACCCAGCAGTATGGTAATCAGTTCTTAAATAAATAAAAAATAATAAATTAATAGCAATAATAAGAAGTCATTTGAAGTCATTTGAAAGAAGTTGCCATGTGCCCGAACTCTTTTTTGACAAGGATTCTGGCTGTTGGGCATGTAAAATTGAGTGCCTATTTTTTCTAAGTAAATAAAAAATTAATTATTTTCCCTAGCTGTGTTAATATTTAGGTATATAAGAATTAAACTTAAAACAATTATTCACTAGTATTTTTTACAATTATTTCAAAAACTATGAATTGCCCGAATACTTTTTTGAGTGACTGTTGTCTCAGCAAAAAGTGGAGAAGAATGAGAACTCGTCACTAAAGCCATCTTCATATTTATAAAATTTGCTATTATATTTAATTTTGATATAGGCAGATATTGGCTATTTGTTTAAGTTCATTATTAACTTAATGGTTTTCAAAGTTACTGTTTTACTAAAAGTTTTATATCAAACGAAACGAGTATAGAATCCTCTGGAACCACAATATGCTCAATTTTCTGGATTAGTTGTCTGAAAACGGTATTTTACTTAATTCTACACTTGTTATTTAAATTCTAAAAATGTCTACTAGTAAATCTTCTGAATTAACATATGTCCTTTTACCTGGAATCCTCAGAACTTACAAAAAGGAACAAATTTCCACGGCAATCTCAATACATTCTTTGGTATTCAAATGTGTTCAGGATTATTCGAATATCTATGGCAACTTCAATATCCTATATTAACCTAAATTTCCTTGTACTTTTCTACAAGAACAAAAATTACTCCTTAGACTAGTATTTTCGTCAATCAGTGTTGTGCATAAATAAAAAGCTTTGAATCATATCATGCACCCATTTATTACACCTTGGACGGATTGACAATAGTTTTGAAGGCAATAACACAACATGACCCAAAACTTTAGTCATTTTTACTAATGGACATGTGGACATGTCCGTGAAAACCTCATTCATATCGTTAAAGAGCACAATTATCTTCCCATATTACAGCAATTATATAGTAATTAACAAGCGCTTGTTTTGCAGGATATCTATAAATCATTTAATCCAGTTATCATAATTACTACGTTCAAACTTGCTGTTATATTAATGTGACCTTTTTGATAACGACAACTAAGAGTTAAAGATAATTAGCGTAAATGAAGAGAATTAAGAAATACATATTTGTATACCTACTATAAATATATATTGAAAAGTTTTATTAAATAATTCAAAGTTTATACAGAAAAAATCTAAACTAGAATAAAATTTAATTTTTAGGGAAAAAAGAAAAACTGGTAGTGCTATATAAATCAACTGATTCATACATGAACATAATGTATACAAAAAATTTACGAAAAACGATATTGTTCAATAAAATACTAATTCGACACTCTCCCTCTCAATCTAGCTTTTAAATTCTCTAAATTGAAGAATTCATTTAAAAATTATCAGAGCTCATTGTTTTAATTTGCAAATTAAAGCGCTGTGTAAGCTTCAGGATACTTTTTGCTTATTGATGATATTTTACATCCGCAGGCTTTGATAATACACAGTATAACTTTAGACTCTCATACCTATTTTGTGTTAATTAGAATATCTGCAACCAGAGATGAGATGTAGTCTTCGTTTTTGGCCTGACTTACTTTAAACATTTTCAATCCTCAATTACCTAAGGAAGTTGGAAATTAACGCTTGTAATTCCTTTTAATTAAAGATAATTAATGAATTATATGTTTTTTTAAGTACTTGGATCATTGAATGAATTTAAATATTTGGACTTAGAATTGAAATTTGTAATTTTTATTTAATAATAAAAGAAATTATAAATTACAAATTTTTAAAGAATGAAGGAACGACTTGTTTCACTTTATTATAATAGAATAAAGAGCAATTAAAATAGAGAATAGTAGTAGAATTCTGAGTTAAAACCTATAAACTTAAAATAAATGGAAAAAATAAGATCTAAAAACCTAGAATTCTAAAATGAGATCTAGATACCTAGAATTCTAAATTCTAAATTTTGTTGTTGATTGTGCTGTGTTTTGAATGAAAGTTAGTCATACGCGTCACATGCATAATTTATATCATACTTAAAATTGAAGTTATTATTCAAATTCTATTGCCTTTTTTCTCGACTTATAAAAAATGGTGCACGTGCAAGTAATTCAAGAGAATATTATTTGTCATTTGAATATAGCAAACAGTACTCAATGAGAGAGACTTTTTCCTGTACTCAGGTGGTAATTACAATTTGGTAGCTCGTTTTATTATTCAATTAATTTTTTGATTCAAATTCCTTAATTACTTTTGACAATTTTAATTTAATTCCCTTATCTAATTAGGAATTAATCGTGATATTCATTTTTTGTAATTGTAATTAAAATATAATTCATTCCAAAAAGGGGTCAACAAATTCTATCGTTTCCGATGGGAGAGTTCGAAATAAACAATCACCTAGCTTTCACCTAGGAGGCCCTAGTTCGATTCCCAATATGGAAACCACACCCACGAAAACTTAGCGCTCAAAAGCTTAAAATAGCCAGAGCAGAATTTGAACACATGTTTAACCTTGGCATTTGCCACTCATCTTTATCGTACGCTGCGTAGGCTCTACAAATGGTATCAAGATTAGCGATCACGCTGTGATTACGGCCAGTCAAACACGATTCTTCATAAATACCCTTTGCCAAACTTACAAGATTGCGCAATATACCTACGTGGTTTTACAATCTTCTCGAAGGTGGACATCTTTAACACCAGATTTTTGCAGCACCTGAGGATATCTGCAAAACAATCGTCACCGACCACATTCAAGCTCTTCGAGTTTTTAGAAATGCGTTTTGATCTTACAAAATCTCAATTTCAGAAAAAATTTAGGTGCCACTCGTTTCAGGTTTAATACATTGGTAAAGTCGCTTCACATAAACCATTTAAGATTTCTACTTTCACCTCCTTAGTGGTGGTTCTGCGATTGGCAAGAACAATCTTTTTAACTTTTCACCTGTTCATTTCTGGTTTATGTGCTAAGACGTTTGTACAACTCCTCAACCCGTAATTGTCACATAGAAACATCGTCAAGGAATTTCTTTAGCATTGTGGCTGCTTTACTGCACTTAATTCCCTTTTTAATGCAAAATTTTAGATAAACCATCTAATCTCACATTTTGACACACAGACAAATCGCTATATATCCTGAAGTAGGGGAGAGTGGCTTAAAATGACATACCACTTTTATTTTCTACTGTATTCCACTTGTTTCTTAAAAAAAAAAAAAATTAAATAAAGAAAACGAAACTTTCCAATTATGGCCAGCAAAACATTTTAAAATTATTAGAAACAGTGCTAACAGTCTTGCATATTAAAATGGTTTTTATTGAAATTTATTTGGTTGTATTTGAACTTGAAAAAGTTGTCATTTATTTGAAACAGTTCAAGATGATTTTGATTTGGTTGGAGTTGAAATTGATTTGGTTGATCTTGGTTTTGATCTGTTTGCAGCTGTTCCTGAAACGGCTGCATTTGAAGTGTAAACGCTCGACTTGGCGTCGTGCCATAATGCTAAAACTGCTATAAAATGGCTAGAAAATAATCGTATACCATTTGTTCCTAAGACCTCAAACTCTTCAAATATTTCAGCAGCTAGACCCGACCCGAACATTTCTGGGATCTACTCTCCAATAAGGTGTATGGGAATGTGTAAATAAATCATAAGAGTAGTAATAATAAATTGTTTTATTTTGTGCAAGAACTATCCTTACGGGCCTTATAATGCCTTGTTATACGCTAACGTGCACCTTCTGCTTCCTAACCTTCTCACTACGTTAACTTTAGTCACAGCAAGACGAATGATGTCAGGATATCTCACAACACCAGTATAATCAACCTTGACACGGGGCTCTTCACTGTTGAGGCTTCAGCAAATTTTACTCGTATTTATCCTACTATCATAATTAAATTTGATGGTCCTTCACCACAGTTAATTACTTAAACATATACGCCTTTTTTTGGTTACGTTACTGTGGAAATTATTTTATCCGCCTTAGGTAACACAAATTCCTCAGATATCTCAGATTAACTATTATTTTTCAGGAAGTTTCCTGCTCACAGAGTTTCCTTTCAGAATCGAACATTCTCGAAGTATCACAAATCAACAGCAAGACTTCCTCAAATTGGCAGCACTCAAAAACGCTACATGATTTCAACATTAATTTGATAAATTTTAATTTATACATTCGTGCTGTAAAAGATTTACTCAGTTTACTAAAGGTAAAGGTGTTTTGTAAGGGCGTTAGGTAAACGTACGTACGTACTGCGCAAAATTGGGTCAATTGTGCGTGTCAGGGAAGGGGTCGGCCTTACACGAACGTTCAGTTTATGAAGCAGTTTTATGTTGGGCTGTATATTAATTTCTTTATTGTACAAGGATGCCAGGACTTTATGAAAACCACAAGCACCCACATTTTAACGTTTTTGGCAATCAGAATTATTTACCATAAATTATCACCACAACATGCTGTAAAAGGAAAAAAGGGAGTGTAAAAATTCGTGTTGTGCTCAACTATTCATTCCACAACATTTAAATAAATAATGTATTATTAAACGCATTTAATTTTAGTAAGTACGCCGGTGTCAGTTTTAGAAACTATGCACTATTAACACATTTCACTTTCATTTTATGTATTTAATTTTAGCCCCATTATTATGTAAATGTGGCACCAGGAATGTTAAATAAGTAACTTGAGTAGTTTCAAGAATTCAAGTTCAAGTTGTAGTTGACTGCACAATTACCAATTGACTTAATTATATTGAATTTAATTGAATTCTTATAAATATTTCTGATTTTTCTTCAATTGTATGCAAATTATAACAAAATTGTGTTATTTTTCTAGCAAAAGGAAGAGAATGCAACACCCATGGAGACTGTGCCGCAATGCAAAACACCAGTTGCGTTAAAGATCCCTATGACGGGAAAACTCGATGCCTATGCGGAGATAATACAGCTCCATATAATGGCCAGTGTACTGCTAAATCAAAAGGTAATTGTTGTAATATTTTACACCACTTATTTATCATCGATATGCAGGAGAACTAAAAAAGAACTATTGAACTACGAATCCTCAAAACAAAGCTTTTATGGCTGGACTTGTGTAAAGTGACGGAAAATTATGCTCTTAAAAGGCAACTTTGAACAAAAGTCACAATATTAGTAGAGTTATTGGATGTTTCTTTTTTTTGCAGATGGATAGATAGATTCTCATAATAATTCTTACCAATTTGTAAAGTAATTTCATTGAAAACTTGTCACCTGAACGCAAAAAATGCCCTTGGGTAACGCAGGAGATAGGCAATGCATTGGCAGAATGGGATTTCTTATATAACAAACATAAATAAAATCTGTAGAAACTTTCAGACTGCCTAAACAGGTTCATAATAGAGCCAACCCCATAGGTGACAATATGCCACCGGGATAGGTGTGGAATATTATTCGGAATTTTAGTGTTCTTGAGTCACGAATCATCTAAGATAGATCCTAATGAACTAAACAAACAGTTTGCATCAACTATCATATCAAGTATTTGCCTCGGCACCAGTCCCGGAAGTGAAAGTTCACTATTTGATAGATTTGCTTTTCTCTGTATCAGAGCCTTCCTTTAAGCATTTTTGGCCTTCCTAAAGCGATTTATACGATCCTCCCTTAACACATTTACAGTCTTACAACCTATTCAATGCGGCTGGCTAGTCCATCGATGTTCGATTTGTTTCTTACTGCTGATGGAGATTCCGTTTACGTTCACAATCGAGATAGTCCCCCCCTCCATTTGCGATTATTTGAACTTACTGGATCAGGAAGAATGGCTCTAGAAAGCCGATCGAGTCATAACAAGATTCGAAACATGCTGAATGCTAGGGTTCACTCTGGGAACAGACAGTGCTATGTATCTAAATTTGATCCACGTCTTCCATGAAACTACGCAAGACTGATGGCTACGTAAACGTAACACGTTGATTGCCGTGCCGGTCATCGTTGACCGCCACTTAAAAAGCTCTCTCACGACGAAGGCATTTTCACACGGAATTCTCTCACGAAAGCTTTCATGCTAATTGCGGCAGTTAATGTGTTACAGGCTGCAGCGACCCTACTCTTGATTCTATTAGATTAATTTCGCATTTTGCTTCGCTACACTATACACTACACTACCACTACCAATGCATTTTCCTTAACCATCCTTTGATGACCGAGTTAATTTTGATCCTTGTATTAAATCGAGTTCTGCATCGGAGGTTGTTGTGACTGTCGGAACCATCAAATCAAAGCAATGCTACCTTGGATAGTCCCGCCTCTTTTGCATATTTTTAATATATGCCTTGCGACCTCAAAATTTCCTTCCTTCCTGGAAAATTGCCACTGTTTGACCTGTGGCAAAAACCAGTAATGCTAAGACTCCGAGCAATTTTCGACCAATTAGTATTTTGTGATTTTTTCCAAAGTTTTGGACAAACAATTATCTTCTGATAGTATTAACAATGCAGTCCTGTTTACAAATGAATTTTATATGGAAAGGATACATGTTAAACGGGTTATGTATAACTGCCCAAAAATAGTTTGAAAGCGGACTACACTGTTTACTACTGAATTTTGCCAATTGAAAGCACCTTCAGCTTGTTCGATCTTGTTTATAAATATCAATAAAAACACACTTTTTTAGGTTTACGCCATCTTTGCTCCAGTTCCAATGAATGCGATGATGGAATGATATGCACTGCAGATAATGCAACTCGGATTAATGGAGCCTATAAACAGATCCAGAAACAGTGCATGTGCGATGAGGAAAATGGATACGAGGAAAGCTTAAGGGATCTCACATGCAATGGAGGTTCATATAACTAATATTAAATAATGTTCACCAGGTATTCATTTAATTTTTATTATTTGCAGCAGTAGGCCAGATCTTCACAAGTGCTTTAGTGCCGGTTCTGTCAGCGCTAGTCTCATATATCCTTTCTCTGCCAAGCTTCCGTTGCAACATTCACCACTAACTCCTCACAGGAATGCAATAGCTTCAAAGTGCAAATAACCCAGCGCTAGCTGTAAGATACACACAGCATTTATCCATTGGATTAATCTGCATATCTAAGTATAAATAAAATTCTGTGAGATTTGCACGAAATGCTTTCATGTATATACATCTGAAGTAGAGTCCGAATATATTAATTACTTTTATCGTATATTACGGTAGTTTAGCTTTTACGACTATGTAATTAGGCAGAAATTTATGTAAGTACAATATCACATCAGAAATCTATTACAATCTATTAAGGTTCTTACAAAACACGGCCCTACCTGGAAAGTAAGTTTACAAATGATACAAAGTTTTATATAATATTCGGGGTGAACTGCCCCTAAACGTAGATATTTTGAAGTAATTTTATAGTAATTTTAAGCTGTCTTAATTTTTAAGTGTCTAGTCATGTTATTTTGTCTAGTCTAGCCACAACTGCAATCGGATTTTATCTGAGAAATGGAGTGTTCAATGCACCAAATTTTTATTCGCTAATCGTAAGTAGTATATGTACCTCATAATTTCATTAATAATAAAGTATATCTCCTCTACGTCTAAAGACTTTGTTTCATTAAAAACATAGAACAAAATTTGCGACTTATCTGGCAAACTTGTTACGATCTTAACTGCCTCTACGACCGTCTCTTGTCAGAGTGTGCAACTCTGATCACATTTTTGACAGTTGATAACTCTTCGCACGGTATCGTTTCATGTTATTAAACACAGTTCCTGGTGTTTGATAGCAACCAGCTGATGCGCAATGTGTTTGCACTCTTCAGTCTTTTTGATCAATTTGAATTGAATTTGAAATTAATCTACTTCTTTTTTTACTTACTACTCTTATGTAAGTTGCGCTTGTCTAATACTATGTCATAACTAACTTACTATATTCATCCTAGTTATTTTGGAGACAACTATTAATGACCATTAATGTAGAAATAAAAGAGCATTAAACAAGTGACATTGCGTCGGTGCTCCAAAGAAGGAGTGGAGGGGGTTAGGGGTTCTTTTAAGAGAAATCAGACCGCTTGAAGGCATTAGAGACAACACCGCCCAAGTTAACACGGAAAGAGCGGCCAAAAAAGAACTTTAGGTTGGAAGTTATCAGAAGAAGAAGGAGCTTTCGAATTTAGTAAAGCAACCTGTCAGTTACAGAAACGAACTGTCAGTAATTTGACAGTTGTTGCCAGTATTAGCTGTCCCCATGTAAGCCTGCGTGACCAATCAGAGCATCACATGCATCGATCGTTTTACTCAGGGCCGATTCCAATCCAAGTCTTCGACTTCGTCTTCGTCTCGTTATAACAATTAATGACGTCACACCAAGACAATTTGGAGCTTGGCTAGTTTCTATAACACTTCGTCAAGTTAACTTTTGAATTGACTTCATGCAAATTATGGATAGGTTTTATTCAAGAAAACGGATATTCTTTTGTATTATTTTTGATTTACTATAAGCTAATAGTTTTTACAATTAAAATCAATCGACTCGAAGCAAAAATAATGTGTAATTCACATCAATTCCTGCCTAATAGGAACATTAGTCTTAACCATGAAAAGATGAACGAAATGTCAGAAATCAAGCCCAATTGGAACGGTCTGACGTCACAAGTTGTTATAACGAGACGAAGACGAAGACGTAGACTTGGATTGGAATCGGCCCTAAGTTTACGCTTATGGGAAAGACATGCATTTGCTCGAAATGACAGCATGAGATTTACGGTTTGCTGAAACGCCAGTCCAAACTGTGGAAAATATTGAACTATCAGTTTTGCTATTGTCATTTTCTTCTTCTTGATTGCGTTTCGCTAAACGTGAAAGTTGCAAAATGTCAAGCCCCTCTTGTGTCACTACCGCCAAAAATGTTCAAGAAAAGTTAAAGTTGTGTTTCTCGCGTAAATTATGCTCCAAATTATCGACGCCTATGGAGTTAGCTTAATCTTACACCAAATTTTCCTTAACAACACAAGCTAAGCTTTCAACCTAAACCTGTTATTTACAAATGACTACTATTTTCAAACCTTACAACGGGTTTTAGAACGTTTTAGTACATGTTTTAGAACAATTTCGAAATTAGTACACTCACATATTGAAAGCGCACGCACACATTGACAAATCAGGTTGGAATCTTAAATATTAAATACATAAACCAGTAATGTCGGCTTGTATTTTTTTGTTAATTTGGCTACATTGCGTGAACGTCAAAGGTCGAAATTTTAAATTGGAAACGGGGGCTGTTGTGGTTTAATTTAATTTAGTTGAATTTTAGTATAGAGTGAAAGAAAAGGGGTGAACTGTAACTAATTGTGTATACTGCTGTTGGAATGTGTGATGCTGATCAGATAAGAATATAGTGAACATGACGGAAAGTGATAAAAATGAACATCATACTCCGAAGAAGACCTCAGGTTTGGATGGCGAAACCCTATTTAAGAAAATTAATATTTTAACAACTAAAGTGGACAATAACACGAAGGTAGGTAGTGAAGAAAATTATTAAAGAATTTGTTGCTATTTGTGGTGCTAAATTGTTCTGAATTAATGTCAGCAATTATTAGAATTGCTAGCTTGAAAGAGGCTGTGTAATTCCGCGTTTATAATTTTGGATATATTTCAGAATTGTATTATATTGCATGTATTTCAAGTGTTGTTTTCAATTCTACTTTGTACTGGAAAGATTTGAGGCAGTATATAGGTTATCAGCGTTATTTTGAAATGGCAGATAAGTAATGGAGCCATGAAAGTGCCATTCAACCCACAAATTCAAAACATTGAATTCCTTTTGTGAAGCACAAAAAATAGGAAAAGCAAAGCAGAGATATGTTGTCTCTTCCTTGCTTTTTTTTATCTTTTCTTTGCAGAAATTTTTGAAAATCCAGTTGTCTTCAGCAATTTATCACTTTATAAGATTTTTTTCAGGATTACCAGTAACGTTATTAACTTGTGTGCTTTTAAATCTTATTATGTCCGTTCAATAAAGCTGGAAGGATTAGTGATTAGTCCTCACTTTCTGTGTTCAATGTTGCCACAAGGATTACGAAATTGGGTGGAGGAAGTTTTGACAGTTTTCATGAAGTTGTACAAATTCGCCCGGACTAATTCGGTCAAGGCTCATTAAACAGTCCTATTCATCAATAATTTGTGTGTTGATAATTTTGATTTGTATAAGCCTTAGCTTTCATATCAGCATCAATATATGCCTTTGTGAAAAACACGCCTCCACCCCTGAGGCCCGGAATTCGCCCAGTCCTTTCAAATGATCTGAAATCAAAAATTCGGGAATTTTTAGAAAGAGTAGGTGTGCCTTAATCATACGAACTAAAAGAAATGAATTCCATAACAAAATAGCAAAGGGGCGGCGGTTTAAACAATTCATTTTTTTAATTTTTTTTCATCTTTAGACAACAATAAAAAAGTAACTAATGCTGATAAAAATATGTGATCGTTTTTTTAACGCGTTTCTCCAGCTTAACTTGAGGACCAGTGTAAGTCCCAGCCTTTAGTCTTTTAAATAGGTGTAGAGGACATGGTAAGGTTCGTAGGGTATGGTTTCTCGTGTAATGCTTCGTTTCCCTGCTCCAGTATGTTAAACTTGAAGGCTCCCGACTTTAGAGCCTCTTAAGAAGAAGACCTGCTTGTTCGCATTGTTTCTTAATCTTGAGTTTAGGAGTTTTCTTCTTTAAGGATTTTTTTCCGCTTTCAATACTCAACTCATCCAGGTCTGACAGCTTATTCTCCTCCTCCTTTTTTCCATCATTTCTCTTTTCTTGAATTTTTATGTCCTTCATATACGATACCACGAGTATGTATGGAGAAAATAGGCCCGTCTTGGCATTGCCGGCTTACCAAAATAACGCACTTATACTGTGAGTTGTGACAGGGGATGAAACTATGGTTCTTTACCATGATACTTTGTCCAAAAGGGATTCACTGGAGTGGTATCGCCCCGGAGAATCAGTGCCGAAAAAGCGAAGGTTACACAAATCACCAGAAAGGTTATGTCAACAGTTTTTTAGGATGAAGGCTTTCTACTGCGGGACTTCAAGGAACATAATATCGTTGTAAATGCCACATATGCTGAACTTCTACGAAAGTTGCGTAAAGCCACTGCCAAGAAAAGGAGAGGAAAACTATTCCAAAACTTACTGCTCTTACACGATAATGCGCCCGTACACACTGCTGCTATTTCAAAGGCTGTTGTTAAGGAATATGGCGTCAAGGAATTGGATCATTCACTTTACAGTCCAGGCTTGGCCTCAAGTGACTATTTTTTATTTGGGAAATTGAAATCAAATTTGCGGGGAAGGAGGTTTAACTCCGACGAAGAAATCCATTAGGCGATTAGACATCAAGACAAATACTCAGATTAATATTTTAATGGTATTAAAGCACTTATTAAAAAATGTGAAAAATATGTTGAAATAAAGGGAGAATATATCGAAAAATAACCACATGTCTTTTTCCGCTCTCACCCCTCCTTCTACCTTAGGCCACGAATACTTGGATCACACTACGTACCTTTAGTAAGAGAGAGCTTTACGAATATACTCGCGATCGGTAGCGAATGCGTTAACAAAATTAATGTAGACTCGTTTCTTAGAATAGTTTTATGCAAAGTAGATGTGTCTATGATGAAAATTTTATTCGTCACAGTGTTTGTATACTAGTTTCTAAAGTTATTCATATTTTTAATTTTTTAATTTAAATTATTAAAATCTATATTTATTCTCTTTACTTTACTTTAAATCTTTATTTTTTGTTATTATTTATAATAAATTCTTACTTTGTTACTCAAAAGTATGAAACATAAAATGTAGCTTGATTTTGTTACTTTTAACGTTTATGCTCAAAAACCTTTACTAGCAAGAAGTTAGTTCGAAGGGTTAAGAGAACAGTGCAGAACTTAAAGCTGATCCCAAACATGCCAGCACAAGCGAGAAGAATACAGTTATACCCTATTTTTTCCATAGGTTATTAATAGATTATAAAATGTCCTTTTTGGCGATAAGCAGGTCCATGATTCTT
>QYTT01084091.1:31127-58696 GCA_006980735.1 Dasypogon diadema
AGTGAAAGAAAAGGGGTGAACTGTAACTAATTGTGTATACTGCTGTTGGAATGTGTGATGCTGATCAGATAAGAATATAGTGAACATGACGGAAAGTGATAAAAATGAACATCATACTCCGAAGAAGACCTCAGGTTTGGATGGCGAAACCCTATTTAAGAAAATTAATATTTTAACAACTAAAGTGGACAATAACACAAAGGTAGGTAGAGAAGAAAATTATTAAAGAATTTGTTGCTATTTGTGATGTTAAATTGTTTTGAATTAATGTCTGCAATTGTTAGAATTGTTAGCTTGAAAGAGGCTGTGTAATTCCACGTTTATAATTTTGGATATATTTCAGAATTGTATTATATTGCAAATACTTCTGGTGTTGTTTTCAATTCTACTTTGTACTGGAAAGATTTGAGGCAGTATATAGGTTATCAGCGTTATTTTGAAATGGCAGATAATGATGTAATGGGATGGAGCCATGAAAGTGCATTCAACCCACAAATTCAAAACATTGAATTCCTTTTGTGAAGCACAAAAAATAGGAAAAGCAAAGCAGAGATATGTTGTCTCTTCCTTGCTTTTTTTTATCTTTTCTTTGCAGAAATTTTTGAAAATCCAGTTGTCTTCAGCAATTTATCACTTTATAAGATTTTTTTTCAGGATTACCAGTAACGTTATTAACTTGTGTGCTTTTAAATCTTATTATGTCCGTTCAATAAAGCTGGAGGGAGGGATTAGTGATTAGTCCTCACTTTCTGTGTTCAATATTGCTACAAGGGTTACGAAATTGGGTGAAGTTTTGACAGTTTTCATGAAGTTGTACAAATTTGCCCGGACTAACCCGGGCAAGGCTCATTAAACAGACCTATCTATTGATAATTGATTTTTATTTGCATAAGCCTTAGCTTTCATATCATCCAATATATGCCTTTGTGAAAAACACGTCTCCACTCCGGAAGCCTGGAAATCGCCCAGTCCTTTCAAATAATCTGACTAGAAAAAATGAAATCGATAACAATTTTTTTTCTCTTTAATTTCCTTTTTCATCTTTAGACAACAATAAAAAAGGAATTAATGCTGATAAAAATATGTGGTCGCTTTTTTAACTCGTACCTCTATGTTTTTTTCCGGCTTGGGGACCAGTGTAAGCCTCAGTTATTCGACTGGGAAGGATAGTCCTACCCAGCGGTGGTAAGAGGAAGGTTGGAATCGCTCCTCTCTTTGTAAAGAGAACGCACTCGTTTTTTAAAGAGTTCATACTCAGGCCAAAAATGTTGGCCCAGTTTTGCAGGTTTTTTTTTGTTTTATAGGTGTAGAGGACATGGTAATATTTGTAGGGTAAGGATGTTTCTTGCGTACCGCTTCGTTTCCCTGCTCCAGTATGTTAAACTTGAAGGCTCCCGAATCTAGAGCCTCTTAAGAAGAAGACCTGCTTGTTCGCATTGTTTCTTAATCTTGAGTTTAGGAGTTTTCTTCTTTAACACGTTCACGCCGGCGCTTTATTAGTAAGAGAGCTTTCTCAATTTGTATTTAGGTTTGCGTGTAATTTCCTCTTAATGTTCTCGTGTGTACCACCGGTGGTTCACGCCGGCGCGCGTGAACGTGTTAAGGATTTTTTTCCGCTTTCAATACTCAACTCATCCAGGTCTGACAGCTTATTCTCCTCCTCCTTTTTTCCATCATTTCTCTTTTCTTGAATTTTTGTGTCCTTCGTATACGGTACCACGAGTATGTATGGAGAAAATAGGCCCGTCTTGGCATTGCCGGCTTACCAAAATAACGCACTTATACTGTGAGTTGTGACAGGGGATGAAACTATGGTTCTTTACCATGATACTTTGTCCAAAAGGGATTCATTGGAGTGGCAACGCCCCGGAGAATCAGTGCCGAAAAAGCGAAGGTCACACAAAGCACCAGGATAGGTTATGTCAACAGTTTTTTGGGATGAAGGTATTCCACTGCGGGACTTCAAGGAACGTAATATCGTCGTAAATGCCAGATATGCTGAACTTCTACGAAAAATACGTAAAGCCACTGCCAAGAAAAGGAGAGGAAAACTATCCCAAAACTTACTGTTCTTACACGATAATGCGCCCGTACACACTACTGCTTCAAAGGCTGTTGTTAAGGAATATGGCGTCAAGGAATTGGATCAATCACTTTACCAGGCCAGGGTTGGCCTCAAGTGACTATTTTTTATGTTTTTGGCAAACTGAAATCAAATTTGTGGGGAAGGAAGTTTAACTTCGACGAAGAAATCCCGCGATTAGACATCAAGACAAATACTCAGATTAATATTTTAATGATATTAAAGCACTTATTAAAAAATGTGAAAAATATGTTGAAATAAAGAGAGAATATATCGAAAAACAACCACTGTCTTTTTCCTCTCTCACTCCTCCTTCCACCTAAGGCCACGAATACTTGGACCACACTACGTAGCTTTTTTAAGAGAGAGCTTTACGAATATACTCGTGATTGGCAGCGATTGCGTTAACAAAATCAATGTAGACTCGTTTCTTGGAATAGTTTTATGCAAAATAGATGCAAATTTTATTCGTCACAGTGTTTGTATTCTGGTTTCTAAAGTTATTCACATTTTTAATTTTATAATTTAAAGCATTAAAATCTATATTTATTCTCTTTACTTTACTTTAAATCTTTATTTTTTATAATCATTTATAAGGAATTCTTACTTTGTTACTCAAAAGTATGAAACATAAAATGTAGCTTGATTTCTATTTGTATTTTGTTACTTTTAACGTTTATGCTCAAAAACCTTTACTAGCAAGAAGTTAGTTCGAAGGGTTAAGAGAACAGTGCAGAACTTAAAGCTGATCCCAAACATGCCAGCACAAGCGAGAAGAATACAGTTATACCCTATTTTTTCCATAGGTTATTAATAGATTATAAAATGTCCTTTTTGGCGATAAGCAGGTCCATGATTCTTATTATTATTATTTCAATCCTAAATCCAATCTTAAATATAATTTGTAGATATTTTCATAAGAAAATTTTTAAATTATATATTAGAAGGATTTTCAATGAAAATAATTAATTTTAGCTACCAACCATCAAGGACTTTGCAATTATAAAACCAATAAGCCGTGGAGCGTTTGGAAAGGTATTTCTCGGGTACAAAAACAATGATCCTGAGAGACTGTTTGCCATTAAGGTAAGTTTTTAGATTTCATTGTAATTTTTCCGCACTAATTGAATCTTATTAGGTAATGAGAAAATCAGAAATGATTAACAAAAATATGGTTTCTCAAGTTATCACAGAACGAAATGCTTTGGCGCTATCACGAAGTCCTTTTTGTGTGCATTTATTTTATTCGCTACAGTCATCATCCTTTGTATATCTTGTTATGGAGTACATGGTTGGTGGTGATTTGAAATCTCTTCTAGCAATGTATGGATTCTTTGATGAAAGTGCTGCAAAATTTTATTGTGCAGAGGTGTCACTTGCTCTTCAATATTTACATGATCATGGCATTGTTCATCGAGACATTAAACCCGATAACATGCTTATTTCCGCATCAGGTCATGTAAAACTTACTGATTTCGGTTTGAGTAAAATAGAATTGCGTAGAGGTGTGTTTTCAAATTAAAAATTTGTATATTTTTTTAAAAGTAAATTGATTACAGATCTGGAACTTTCCGATTTAATAAATTGTTCTCCAAATTTAAATGCTCGCACTCCAGGACAACTTCTGTCACTTACCTCGCATTTGTCTTTTGGTTCAACAGATAAACGTTCGGAAGGAGGGACATCGAATTTTATGGCTGCAGTTAATAAACACAGTGAGTTTACAAAATCCTACTACACTTTTGTAATATTTGCAATTAGTATCAGAAGTACAAATGGAAAATCGCCGTTTTTTTTTTCAAAATTATGTTACGGAAAAATGGTTAGATACTTATTCTTTAAAGTATTGTCCATCGCTAGCCACAACTTTTTCCCATCTTTCTGGCAGGATATTGATTCCGCGTCGAAAAAAGTGCGGAAGTGCTGCTGAGCCAGGCCATGCGCCATCGATCGGAAAAGGCTTCAATTCGTACGGCACTCAGTTTCTTTGTTTTTGGATCATTCCCAAGGTTTTCAGAAGATGTGAATTGTTTGTCACGCTCAATAAATCTGCAAGTTGTTGTTGCGCCTGACATGTCTTCTTCCAGTAGTGCTCCCAATTCTACGTCTTCAAACTTTTTCACCGGTGCGGAATGCTCCCTATCTTCCACGCTGAAATCACCACTTTTGAAGCGTTGAAACCATTGCGATACGTTCTTTCACTAATAAAAACCTCACCATAAGTTTCTACAATCATTCGATGCGCCTCAGCCGCAGATTTCTTCGAATTCTAAAAATTCACAAATGTGCTGATGAGGACTTGTTGACAGATGCTTAACCTTACCATGTGACGTCTCTGATCTGACATTCGTGAACAGCACTTACTGCTGGCGCCATTTATTGGGAAACGGCGGGTTTTTCAGATCCTTATCAACTCACAACTGATAAAATAACTAGAAACATTCCACATAATCCGGACGCACAACCGGCGATCTGATGACGTTTCTTACTGGGCGTTGCGATCATTGTCTTCATAGCTTTGGAGAGTCAAGGGTGATTGCATTGGACACCTCGAAGGCCTTCCACAGAGCCTAGAATTCCGCCTCTTTCAAATTCCCTTTCTTTTTTGATCGCTCCATGACGCTTATAAAATCAATGTCGGCATGCCACAGGGTTCTGTATTGTCCTCCCACTCTCTAAAAA
This sequence comes from Dasypogon diadema, assembly GCA_006980735.1. Classification (NCBI taxonomy): domain Eukaryota; kingdom Metazoa; phylum Arthropoda; class Insecta; order Diptera; family Asilidae; genus Dasypogon; species Dasypogon diadema. Next base: position 35,893 of record QYTT01084091.1, read on the forward strand.
ATTCTCTCCTGGGGCAGAGCGAATCGCGACGAATTTAAGGCATCCAAAACCCAGAACTGTCTGTTTTCTCTCACAAGAACTGCAAACCCCCTCCACCGCTTTTTGTCGATGGGGCGTGAATTTTAACTGCCCTGACTTGAACATCTTAGGGGTTCTACGCTACTGCCAAGAATGCGTTGACTCGCCTGCGATTCCTGTATCAAGGAATACAGGCTAATTTCAAACACAGACTTCAATTCAATACAAATACTGTGATGAAAGTTTTGTAAATTGTCTGTGACAGTTAGCATAAATTCATTTTTCAATTGGAATTTGTTGCACTTTCGGCTAGTTTAGTTTAGGATAGTTTTGTAAATTAGTGTTTCTAGAATTTGTCTTATTTTAATTTTATAAAGATTAATGAATTTTTGTATCACACAAGTAACAGCACATCACTTCTTAGCGCAAACATGAAAATTTTAACAAGCAATTAATTCAGGTGCAATTTCAGAATCATCGGATAGTGAGATTGATACATCTGGACATGGTGAAAAAACTGACGATAGCCACATATCGGGCGTTTCACCATTCTTTTCAGCAGAAGAGATAACACCTAGCTTTGGAAATGTTAATTTATTAACTAAAAGTTTTGAATTGGCGATCATTTCATTTTTTATTTTAGACCGATGCCTCTTCGTCTTCTTATCATACTTGTAATTCAACTGCAGACAGCAAAGGTTCAAGCAGAGGTTCTGAATTCCAATCTGAAGATTCATCAACTAACAATAATGAAAAAAAAGATGCAATTTTCTGCAAGGTTTGAAAGAAACTTTTTAGATTTTTTTTTCTTATTTTAGTGTCGTGTTCTAGGGTTGCGCTATTGTAAACAAGAGCAATTTAAAGGAAGGAAAGGAGAATATATCAAAAAATATTTTAAAAACAGAAAACGATTTTTCTTTTGAAATATCGATGGTGAGTATTTAAAGTATTTATTGTCTCATTAATTTCCTACACACCAAGTGTGGATTTCAATTATTGGGAACAGAACACAAGATGGAGGCACTTGGTGGACACAAACATTCAAACTTAATTAAATTTTGAAGTGAAATTCACTTCGAAGAACACTTGAAAAAAGTCCACATGAATAGAAAATTGCTTTCTAGGTGAAAAGAAAGTGTTTCGATCACAGCAAGTCATCTTGATCATCATCAGTGTGCCGATCGACTTGCCTGGAACAGACACTACAACGAGTAGTAACAAATTTTGTACCATTTTTGAATAATTTCACAAAGTTCAAAATCCTCATGAAAATTGATCATGTCAATTATTTTTGCTTTGTCTTGTGTTCAATTGACATGTGTTTTTGTTGCATATGTGCAGTGTAGAACGGGTGATTTTTTCCAAGTTTTGGAGGTTTACATATAGTGCGCTGCTCGTTTGCTCCGTGGACACAAGGCTTTACGCTTGCCTTCCACGGGCGTGTTTTGCGGCACTACTTAGCGCTTATTTTCATAATTTGAAGAGGAAGTTATGATTCTAGCATTCCATCTTTCCCTGTTGGTTTACATGACTTAGAAGATGAGTGAAGTGCCCACTTATAGTATTGGGTCTGAAAATCTTTGCAGCCATTCTCCAATCGTCCTTTCTAGGATGATAGTCGTCAACTAGAGTGAGGCTGTCGGCTTCTGCTTCATTTTCAATCACAACAGATCCTGGAAAATGCGTCTTTGCAAGAAGGTTTAAACTTTCTTTACCAGTTGTTGTGTAGTTCTCGTCTGGCTTTTCTAGGAGAAGTTTCAAGTTTTCATGAGTGTATCATAAAATGGCAAGGATTTCCACGTGAAAAACTGTCATTTATTTGCAATTATCATTTTTCTTGGACAATATTTAGGAGATTCTTTATTTCCTGAGATTCCAAAGAATAAAATAAATCTACAAAGTCATTGAAGAAAGAGATTACATGGTGATCGCTGTATTGAGTAGACTTTTCGTTGTTTTCTTGAATGTAATTAATGAAAGACTTTTTTGGACGAAATTAAGCAGTACGATGGCTTAAGAAATTGCTACAAGTTTCAGGAAATGTGAAATTTATATACGTATTTAATCTTTGTGTAAAAATTTAAATTTCATAGAAAATAAATCTATAATTTTACAGAAAATGCGAACCAGTAAAGGCATGGAAGATTCAGGAGTCTCATGTAGAAAAAGTGACACATCAGGAATGAACGAAATGTCATCAATAGAAAAAACGGGGTATTCGTGTTTTTCAAAAGACGAATTTAGCTGTTCAGATTTCTCCAGAAGGTAATCTAAAAATGTTGCTTTCCCAATCTACACGCAATTTCATCTGTGAATGCTTTCTATGCATGATTTCCACGCTAACCTACTAACTTTATTTTCGCATTTAGCTGTAACTATAACGCAAGTAATATTAACGAAAGTGGGACTAAAAGTGAATGCTATTCTCCATGTCGAAATATTTCAAGAAATTTCAAGCGACCCGAATGTTTAAGGTTGTAAGCGTTTGTTTTCTTTAATTTCTAAAGGTATTCTTGATGTATTTTAAAGGGCAGTAAAACGGAAGCGGAATTTTGTGAGCAGAGTTGACAGTATACTCAGTTCAGAAGGTGATGCAAGCTCCACTGGTCTTACACAAGAAATTGATGTAATGGATATTGGAAGTAGTACTCCAAAAAAACGAAAAGCAAAATCACCACTGAAAGGTGTTCTTAAAGTGAGGTTGGTTTCTGTTTTATAAGGATTGAAGAATTTCAGGGAAAGTAACTAATTTAATGATAGATCCCTATCCGATGATGAAATGCCGATTAATGATAATAACGGAAATTTGGCTTTTTCCACACCAGTATCATCACAAAAAATACCTCGTCGTGACGGTGGCTTATTGCACAAATTAAAAAGTACTCGATTCAATTTACCTCTATCTGTGGATCAAAAAAAGGAAAACAGTGGATGTAGTGATAAAATGGTTTTGAATTACGTAAAAATAGGGGTAGAAATTTTCAATAATTTAGTCTGATAATATTTTAATTATAGTGAATTTTTTTTTAAATATTTAGGATGATCCAACGGTGTCTCCTATAAATGTAGGGAATAATCAAAAGACACCGAAAGCAGTTAACACTCCTTTTCGTACTCCAAAATCAGTTCGACGTGGTGAAATCCCTTCTGACGAAAGAATACTGGGAACACCGGACTACCTTGCACCAGAATTACTCTTAATGTAAGTTCTTAAGTTAAATATGTAAGCAGTAAAGTTTTATATTTCTTCTGTTTTGACCCTTTTTACAAATTACTCGAAATTTGTCCTTGAACGTTATTCATATGGTAAAAACACAGAAGTACGATGGGTTGCGGTAACCTCGATTACTTCATCCCTATAAAAATTGCGATTCCAATTGTGATCTGTAGACCTTTAAATTCCTTTTCTACACCTTAGTTCCAGTTTTAAGCAGTAAGATTTTTGAAGGTTTAGCTAGAAAAATGTGTAAAACTCAGAAAGTACTTTTTATCTTGTAGATTTCTTCTAGAAAGTACAAATATTTTTCCAAAGATAATTTAATTTTAATATATTTATGATGTTTTTGATTTGGTGGAAGGCGTAATATAGTACAGATCTTTTGTCATGGGCACTCATGCAAAGCCCATGTGGGATTTTTATAAATATTCATTTCTTTTCGTTTTTGTTCAGAAAGTTGTGTTGCTGCACCGCACTCAGTACACTCTGTCCAAATTAAGAACGATTTCAGGTCCTAAAATACGAGAAAAGATCTTTGTCCAAATCACAGATTTTTCAGCTGGCTTCGCATATCGATTTTAGACGAAGGAACATTTTGGTCAAGCGCATTAGGCTACATTAATTCCATATTCCACGCGACTATTTATCATGCAAGAATAGTTTTGGAGGAAGGAAAGAGGTTTCCATTAAAAAATTGCTTTATTTGCCTCTGGGCATTTTCTATTGCCGCCTCTATGGCCAATGTCCGAATATTTTGATATGTTCCCGTGGAGGGTTCCTTCAGTCGGGTCCTACTACAGTAAGCTGAATCCATTGAGGATATATTTGTTTCATCATCGATCTTCAGGATAAATACAGCTTGAAAAAATGTTTATATGAATATTTTTTATTTTACACGATATTTTTTCAGGCAAGGTCATGGTCCTGCGGTTGATTGGTGGGCTCTAGGTGTTTGTCTTTACGAATTTATGACGGGTATACCACCATTTAACGACGAAACTCCGCAGAAAGTTTTTGACAACATTCTCCAAAGAAGTACTTTTCATTACATTATAGTAATAAATTAGACAATTGTTATTTAATAATTTTTGTTTCAGATATTGAATGGCCACAAGATGATGAAGCCTTGTCGAATGAAGCTATGGAAGCTGTGGAATTACTACTCACCATGGATCCACATAAACGTCCTGCAGCTAAAGAAGTACATACAATGGCATTCTTTAATTCTATCGATTGGCAAAATATGGAAAATATGGAACCACCTTTCATTCCAAGTCCAGACAATCCTACCGACACTGCCTACTTTGAAGCTCGTAATGTAATGCAGCATCTGAAATTATCAAATTTTGCTTTAGAAGAGTAAAAAAGTTTTAAAAGGATTATTAGAACGATTTTAGATTTTTCTAGTGGTAAGTCTTAACGATTTACACATCAATATATTCTATGTGATAAAATGTTTTTCGATTCATATGATTTTAAATTGCACTGTTTACACCAATAAATGTCTTTTAATAAGTAAAAGGCTATTAACTTTATAAATCTCAAGTCATTTTTACAAACTCTACACCTTAGTCAAAATATGTGGCTTGGTCGTTTCGTTACTACAAGAACGATTTTGTAACAGAAAAGCAATGAACAGTGAATAAATTTTTCACCTTACGCCCATGTGACGGTAGCGAAATGGCCAAGCCACATATTTTGACTAAGTTTGTGAAGTTAGGGCTTGTAGAGTTAGGGCGTGTAGAGTTAGAAGCTTGGCTCTACATGAGATCTGATAACTTTTTGACAGTGCGAGCCATATGGTCTCGTCTTGGCAACATTTTACATGAAAATGTTTTTGGTGGGATTTCACTCCTTTTTGTAAGTTACTTATGACAATATTTTTTTATTTTGTTCATTTTTTCTTTCTTTTTTGAGGTGTATTTCTTGCACATCAGAGGTGCCTTTTTTCAAAGCTCACTCTCTATCTTTGCCTTTTTTTTTGTTGGTTTACTGTTTATAATAAGCGATGGATCAGGGCAATACTTGGCTCTTAGGCGATTATATTCGACTATAGCTGACTGTTGTGCTTTAATACTACTAAAGTCAATAGTTATAAGGTGAATACCTTGCAAATTAGTCACTCTAGAGAGTGCTACATTATTCACACTTAGCCCTTGACTTTTATGTATGGTGATAGCATACGCGACACAGATTGGAAACTGTTCACGGTGAACGAACGCTCTATTGATATTTTCAAATTTGGATTTTACAGGTGGTAATTCATGTCTAAGACCGTTATTAAAAATTATTACAACTCTTCTTCCTTTATTCTTGTCGTTCGAATCCCATTCTACTTTGCCAACAATGCCTAAAGCACCATTGACAAGACCCAAGAAACGTCTATTTATTCATGCATTCAAATCCGTCCACTCGCAACGACATGTGCCCTCACGTTTGTGCCCGTTCCGGTTTAACGGTCTCTCATATTGACTTCGGGCGTAATCAGCAACAATCGTTTCTGTTCGGACGGCAAGCTCGCACCGCGCTGTATTTGCTTCATCATCAATCACAGCGGGTACACATTAGGCGTTTTGCGCGCGCTTAATTCCATCCCCTAATTTAAAGGGTGGGAGTGATTTACTAAAAATCCTGAAATATGTATTTTATTATTTATAACAAGGAGTCCCTATATCAATTATCAGACCTATATCATCAAAATTTGCGGAAGTCTTATACAAACTTCCATCCCCTAATTTAAGGGTTGGGTGATAAAAGTTCCAAGTTTTAGAATTTTTTTGTTGGGTGTGTACTAATACTAGCTTACATAACAAATTTCAGCTTTCTAGGACTTCAGAAAGTACCCTAAGAATTTTGATGATCATCAGTGAGTGAGTCAGTGACGAAATCGGAGTTTTTTAGATATCAATAAAATCTAAAGTATAAGAGCTATGCAATTGAAACTTTATATGTTTAGTAAGTCCACTATTGACATCATATCCCCAGAATTTTGGTAGTGCCCTTGCGCTTCGCTTGGATCGTCTTGGCGGGGTCACTACCGTGCCCCCAGATAAACAATCAAATAAAATTTAATATCTCCCGCTTATAGCAAAGAAGATTAAAAAAAGAGCCCCCTGTGAATTTAAAACAAATTCTGCAGCCCTGATGTACAACGAATAGTCAGTGTTATTGCGTTAAAAATGGCTATGGAATTAAGGCTCACATGCATCTCCTTTTATTATATATTGTTCCACATAGTGATTTATCTTCTTTGTGTAGAGCTTCCTGAACGTGAGTCTGGCCTCGTACTTCACACATTGTAGCTGCTCTCAGTCTAATCATCAAATTCAGGATGTACATTGTTTGAAGGATACTTGCATATCTTTTATGAAAAAATTCCTCTTGCAATGATGCGATTTTAACTATCTTCTTACCACGGAATATCCACTTTGAAGCAAATGGCCAAGTGAGAGAGTTAAAGCTGCCGTTATTGTTCTGAGTGAATTGTACGCAACGTTCTAGTAAATTATTCCTGTTCAGCTCTTCGTACGTAGAGTAAATTATGTCTAAGAGATATCCACAAAGCTCAACATAATTATCCTGCTCTCACATTAAATGTGGGTCTTTTTCAGAAATTTTCCCCATAGGAAGAAATATTGCGTCCGTAATCTACTTTTCTTAATTTACTGAAAATATTTATAAGTACTGCGTTTTTTATTTAAACAAATAATAAATTAAAAAAAAATGTTTATACGTATTTAATTTGCTGAATTTTAAAATCTTTGGGATAACCCAAAGGGTTATTTATACTTTGCTCTGAAATGTACGACGGTTGTATGATACGTACCTGGCCTCGGCAAGAGATGGCGCTACTACTATATAAAAAAAACTTTATTTTTCGTAAATGTAACCTTTCACAAGAATCCTGTCAAATTTTTAAGCAGTTGTGTCACTTAGTTTGTGGGTGACAGCCATTTATAGTGAAGAACTTTTGCGATTGTCCAACAATAGGAAAAATCGAATATCGAGCAGTGATAAAATGTTTGTTTTTGAAAAAGAAAACGAATGATGAGATAAAAGCGGAACTCAGTCAAGTTTGTGGGGACTCTGCACCTGCGTGTAAATATTTGACAGCTGAATTTAAGCATACGGCCTTACAAGCATTTTTGATGAAGAACGTTCAGGTCGTCAAAATTTGGTTATACATCGGTTCGTGCATGGGCACTACGGAACTACAATACCCCCAATTTTTCGTAATATATAAATATTACTTTCATCAGCTACAATCCTATAAAATTGTATATATTTACATATTACGATAAATGGTGGCGGTGCTGCAGTTTCGCAGTGCCATCTACGAACCGATGCACGAACCACGCTTGGTCATGGCCATAGTTTTTTGGGATGCACGCGGCATAATCTGATACGATTACCTTGAAAAGCACAAAACGATTAATGGCGAGTATAATACCAACTTATCCACCACATTCATCAGATTTAGTTCCCAGCGATTATTTCCTATTTTCGAATATGAAAAAATGCTTTGGTTGAGAAAGATTTGGTTCAAACGAGGAGGTGACTGCTGAAACAGAAGCCTGTTTTGAAGGGTTAGAGAAATCGTACAGTTTTAGAGGGGATACAAAAGATAGAAGAACGTTAGATTAAGCAAGTCGTTAATTGGGTGATGAAAAACCAAACAGTGAATAACATTTTTTTTTATTTTTTTTCGTTAATAAGGATCTTGCGACTTGACGCCATGCGATTTTTTCTTTTGGAGTTTTGTAAAGTCCAGGGTCTGTGCTAACAAACCACAAACAATTTCTGAACTGAAAATAAAAATCCAACGCGTTATCGCTGAAATTGAACCACCAACTAACTTGGAAAAAGTCTTCGAAAAATCGATCAAAAGGGTCAGGGTATACGAGCATCATATTCCATAATTAATCTCATGTAAATTAATCAAAATTTCCCAATTAAATAATAATTTCGTTGTTTCATTTTAACACATTCGCTACCGTATAATATTTCAATAGTGGCTATTTGTTACTTTGAGGAAAACGAGATTTCTCGTTTCCGGTCGTTAATGTGTTAAAATTAAATCCAGTGTACTCGATAGGCCATCCTTTATTTGCTCCCATTTATTTTAGTAGAAATTGTTTTGCTCGAATTAATATTGTTTCCCTGCGGGAATTTAAAGCATTACGCAATTTTGTATTTTGATTCAGCTTGAGGTGTGTGGTAACAAAATTAAAGCTGCATTTAAATAACTAATCTATTTGTGTGTTTGGCCTCTTACTGTGACACAGAAAACTGTGAACCAAGATAAACATCAGGCCAGAACCCAAGAATATATCTATGGCCCGTGCGAAAGATTTATTAGCAAAAATATTGCTATGTGGAGGATTGAGTATGTTAACGCTGCTACGTGCCCGATGAATATCTTATGTTTTGCAAGAAATTTATGGAGTTCTGATCTTGTGATTTGTGAACCCATACAATCTGTGCATTCTGACATTATGTTGAGCTATTAGTGATTTTCAACAATTTTGAGGAAAAGACAAAAAAATAAGATTATTGAAAAGAATCAACTTTATTTTAAAAAATATTTCCACCGACTTCTCTCTCCACCCATGTCTTTTTTTTCTATTTATAACAATTTGCAAATAAACAAAAAAAAAATCAAAGGCGAGGTGTACAGGGTGTCTGCTATATCCACAGAGATATGGCGTCTTAAAGAAGTTGTGTCCTGATTGATACCTGCAAGCTGCGATGGACATTTACGCGTAGATTTGTATTTTTTACACAACGATCCTATTAATGTATTTTTTGTGCAGATCAGCAGTTTTATTTGCTTTCTACTCTGGTTACGAACCTTTAACTCATTGGGATATAATAAATACTTAATACCCACGCCAGTGGTCGACTGGGCTGAGGCGCACGTCTGCAAAATTTCTCCTCTGTTGGCATGGGATCAAATCCTGCACGGGGCGTGGCAATATTCTGAGCATCAGTGGTTGAGGCAATCTCTACTGACGAGAGTTATTGTACCTGCGAAGCCACTGGGAGGATGTTGCACAGTAATTTCATGCAAAAAAAAAAATTGTGGTTCACTTGCAACATTTGTCAGATTAATTTCCGAACTGTGCGGTGTGCATTATAGGGTTGTCCCATGAGCTTAGGCAATACCTTAAAAAACATATAGGGCTTCAAAATGAACTTATGTTAATGTAAGCGAAGAGGTCTAGATTTTTTGAGTTGAAAGCTCTCTTGTGAAATCCGCACCTGTTTATAAACTTCAGAACAATTATTAAAAGGGGATGCTCAGTTTGAAATCCATTCAATCCAGCCATGAGAGCCACCACCCATCTCTTGCAAAACTCTGAACTGAAGTAATGTGTTCATCAACATTCACATTTGCCTATTTTCTTCATGGATCTTGGTATGGATTTAATCCACAAAGCCATCGTTTGGAACCCCCAGGAAATCTACAACCAACCAACCAACGGTATCCCTTGAAAATATGAAGAGACTCCTGATCTTATTAAGGAGGGAATTTTTTCCATGGGAGACAGAGAAAGCCTCAGACGGCAAAATATATCCCGAGGGTGGGTATTTACACTTCTCTTCTTTCCAGCACCTAAGTTCTCCCATGTTCTCAGCTCTTCTAATTACTATCGAATGATCATTCTTCAAAGGAGGAAATGCTTTTGAGAGAACTATCCCCTTATCTAAACCAATTCTTTTACAGATGTTGAAATTCATAACATTTCAAGGCCGTCTAGGACGTCTAAATCACGTGAATTGCTTAAGCTACAAATTATCGCCTCATAAAATTGTTGAGGAAAACGATTAGCCGGCCATCACCCCATCTTCCCACATTATTGGAAAATGCTGAGTGCGGTAAGTCATCGACCGGCCATCAGTCCTAGAGGTTTCTAATTGTTAATATTGTGTGCTAATTACCAATTAAAGATAGTTATTTTGAACTCAAGTGTTTTATTTGTAAGTGCTTGCAAATGTGCTGCAGTGCTGCACAAATTTTAGATACTTAACAAAAGCGGCCTAAAAGAGATCTTTGAGGAGCTCCAGACCCTATGTATAAAACCGGTGCAAACACGCAATTACATTGCACGCATTGGGTCCTAATGTATAAGTGGTTGAATGCCATCAGGGCATATATGTATATATGCTCTTTAATTACTTTGAGGAAAACCTTCGTTGGTAATTGACTGAAATGTGCGTCGCTATAATTGGTGATGATAACGAATAGGACCATTAGATGTATTGGCGTCAGATGTAGGAAAGTTTTTCTTAATACCTATTTCACATAAAAACCTATTTAGTAATGAATTAATAGGGTATAAAGCTAAAGCTGTTTCAATACCACTCAACAGCAGTATAAATTCGTTATTTTCGATACTTGCACCCTTAGTCGCCATTTAATGTGTGTTATATTTTTTTGCAAACTTAATCTAATCCCTCATTAAAGGAATTGAATCTTAAAATTACTTCTAAATGTAAAATACGTTTAGTCTTAAAAATTAAATTATCTGGAAATTCTTAAGAGTCTCTGATATTTGGCGTTGTTTAAACACCGCAAAAAAAGTCGATTATACTTCCTGTTTGTGCAAAACTGCCTATTCTGTAACCAGAAAATGCTCAATCTGCCCTTTTGCTTTTAATGTCAGGCGTTAAGCACCAAAGGGAGTCAGGAGCCAGATTACCCTATGGCTGGTTTAATATTGCACTGCTACCCTCTAAACGAAGTACTAATGACCTGGCTAACAATTTTGCCCTGACGTGCCTCACTGCGGAGCCTCAATGGATTGCTTCCATAAAAAGTAATTGAAGTGGGCTGGCAGATAGGCTCATAACTTTTTATGATTTTTTCTCTGTGACAAAACAAATCCCTGCTAGAGGTGTCAATACTTTTTGTACAATAACACTTAGAAGAGACAGAAAAGATACTGAAAAGGTTAGCAAACCATGCACACAATTACCGTATCTGCATAGATCAGGATATCTCAACAATCTTTCAAGAGCTGTTACCACAGAAATAACAAAAAAAACATAAGGACACAGGGTATGAGTGGATTCGCCACGTTCTTACCCAGATTTAATCTTTTATCCCGAAAATATGGTCACGCTTTGTAAAAACCTCCTCTTCATCCTTTCACATCTCCCACAAAATTGTTTACTTATTCCCTGTGTCCCGGGGATTTGAAGGGTGTTGTGATAAATTGATTTGATTCCATTTGCCCTTTGTCAACTCCTTCTTGGGTTCTTAAATTAGTATTGTGGATAATTTCTTCAGAAAAGAGGTAAGCCCTTCAAAGCTTCTTGTTCTCTTGAAACCTACTTTTTTTTAGGATTCTTGGTAAAAAATGAATTTACTTTAAGTTACTGGTCATTTTGGGATTTGGCGTCTTTTACTCTATTAGTCTGATTAACTTTGGATTTTGGGAAGGTTACCGAAATAAATTCTCATCTTCTAGAATTGCTGGTAATTTTCTTGATAAAATGTATATACAGGGTGATCCAGAATTGATTGAATTCAATTGATTATGGGCCGAATTCTGTTTTGTTTTCAAGATTTGGTGGATTTTATGTTCTCCATGAATTCAGGTACCTTTCACCACCTTTCCTTAACGAAAAACCATTGTAAACTAATGAAAAATTAGAAGATACAAAAGTCAAATCGCCAAAATAAATTGTTTCTTGAGATCATGCGGGCATATCTAATTGGTTGATAAGGACTTGGCGAATTTTGAACATGAATGACTGCTGGGGCTAGCGCGTTTTGCATCTGACTATAAATTTTTTGAAATAATAAATTCCAATATGCACTTTTATGTGAAATCACTAACTCAATTTTTTTTAAAAAGGCGGATTTGACGGATTTTGAATTTAGACCCCTCATTTACTGTGAAAATATAAAAATCGCCGATTTTTACCTAAGGTAAATATTATTCTTGCTTGCTACTATGAACATGGTAGTCAAAGTACATTATGTGATCGTACATCCCTTTACTTTTATGCGAATGGGAATCTTTTATTAACTGCTAAAACGGACAAGTGCGAGTTGAACTCGCGTGGAGAGAGTTACGTACGATGAATATGTTATCTACCATTGTTTTTTTTTTTAATCTAACCCAAATTTGTTTGCGGTAACTAAAATAATTAATCCCAAGAACAAACTTAACATTGTAGTTCAAAAACATGTTCTCCCATACATTTCAACTGCAAATGCAAGTTTGTACACACAATATTGATAGATTTACCATATTATGTCATTTTAAGACCATAGATTCCTTATAGGTTTTCCTGTAATCTATAAGTAAAAAATTATTTACAGTATTTTTTTCAAAATTGTAGGCTCAGTAGTTTCGGCGAAAAGGGTGGGGGGGATGGTCAATTTCCATTAATTTTCTTAAATAACTTACAATTATTTATTTTAAAATTATAAGAAAAATATATTTGAGACAATATAAAAAATATATTTCATTTGATATATCACACGGTACAATATGCAAAACTTGTTTTTTAATTTTCTAATTTGCCCTCCAAAAGTGACCCCCATTTTCAAAATTCATTTATTTACGTTACACGTCCGTGTTTGGGTCACAGAAATTCATATGTGTACCTACCAAATTTCAACTTAATCCGTCCAGTAGATTCGGAGCAAATTGGCTGTGACAGACGGACAGACAGACATACGAGTGATCCTATAAGAGTTTGTTTTTTCATCCGGACGTACGGAACCCTAAAAACGTCAAATAATGTATTTCGTCAATGATCCGGAAGTGCAAGCTGCTCCTTGTTTAGCATTAATGTTGCTTAAAAATGATAGTAAGAAGTTCAACAAAGAAGAGATGTTGGGTGAAGAGGTGGATAGCACATAAGGAGTGTACTGGAGCCATAAATAATTTATTAAAATTTCTTTTATTTTGGTCATGATAATGGCTACTTTGCATATTTCACAAGCATTCTTTTGTTTCTACCCACTCGATTAGTCTCAAAATTTTATATTTTCTTTTCTTTATCTTATCCATCAGTAGAAATTATAAAATTGACTATAAATTTGAAGAATTTGAAGTTACAATTAGTTTATTTACCAAATAAACTCAAGAAACTTTTAAAAGAACTGCACGCGTAGCCGCAACAAAAGTTTCAACCAATTTAATATTTTCGTCGACGGCTGCAATGTTCTCTTTGCTTTAAGTGTTTACACATTGCAACTTTTGCTGCAACCACAGTACACAAAAGCTGCGCATAATCGAGCTGCAGGTGCAACTTTTCTGGTTTCAAAGTGTTCACCTACCCTTGAGTAGTGCAGCTTTTATGTTGCAAGTTGCAACGTGTAACCGTACCTTAAGATGGATTTGGAAGGATCAAAGAGAGAATGTAAAAAAACCTAAAGTTTTAAAACAAAAGGAAAAGCTGACAAAAAATAAGCAGAAGAAGTCAAAAAGTGTATAAGTCCAGAAATTGTTGATCGTAGCGTTACACAGTTCATGACGTCATAAAACGTTATAATGAAAAATTTCAAGTGGCGCAAATAAAAGCAGAATTAGACAAAGTAAAAAATTGAACGATCATGATGAGCGACCATTATGGTTTGCATGGGAGAAGAGTTCGAAAAAAGCCATATTTTAGCAAAAAAGAAAAACGAGAGAACGGTAATATAGCAAAAAAATATGAAATTATTCATGAATGAAAAGTGGGAATCTTCGACACATTTGGTTTTTACCAGGATATTGATCCCAAGCACCTTCACATGTTACAAAGCTTTGGCTTGTGTTCAATTGCGTAAAATTACTCCAAAAACCCTCACAGTCGGCTGATCTCAATGCTATTGAACACGTTTGGGAGGAGTTGTTCAGAAAATTGTACAAAAAGACGTTCAACACCATAGAGGAGTTGAAAGGGGCTATTGAACGTGAATAGCACAACATAACTCCTGAATTTTGCGCAAACCGCCTAGACCTAGAAGCGGTCATAAAAGCAAAAAGTTACGCTTCCAAAAATTGATGAAATATTTTTATTTATATGAAAAAAAAATGAGCTCTGAAATGTTAGTTTTACTTTGTGCGATTATGTGTTTGTACCACGCTGTAAGTGCATTCAAACACTAGGGGCCCCGTTCTGCTCAAAGTTCCCCTAATCTTTATTCAAAATTCACTCAAGGATTCCGTCTACTCTCCCATTTTTTTTTTCTTTCACAAAACGAGTCATAAATAAAATAATTTTTCTCAAGAGGACGAGCAACAACTATAGTCTAATAAACATAAAGCCCAAACGGGGTCGTGAATTCATTTGATGGCGACGGTTACTTTTTTACTTTTGATCTTGTAACCTGGTTCTATGATGCTCTACTTAAGCTGTTGCTAAAGTAGCATCAATTCATGTTCACTACCATTTGAAATATTTTAATTAAATTTTACGCCATTGTTGACTCAGTGCAGCAAGTAACTTGTATTTTGTAAAGCTCTCAGGTTAGTTTGGATTTCAAAGCATTCACTTCCCTCGCAATTTATTTAAGGAAGCCATTGAAGACGTCTTTTTGCATGGCCTGTGTTAGGTTGTGCTGGAACTTTTCTTGAAAGCACTGCCTGATGGCATTGACATTATGTTTAGTCTTGTGCTTATGAAAGACGCTTTCCATTCGAAAAAGTCTCAGTAAATTTATAATGTAAGTATGTAATTTTCTTCACTTTTGTCGCCCTAGATTTAGGTGGAGTATCCTCTTTTGATCTTTTGCACTTTTTTCAGTAATTTATGTAGACATTCATTTTTCTTATAATGAATACAACCGTACGAAAATACTATATAAAAACTGTGTGTGTGTTACAAATGTGACCGTAGTATATACAGGCAAAGAAAAATGTTGTGTTACATATTTTGAATTTACGGTTTAAGACTCCTCTACAGAAAGTATCCAGAAGGTATATAATATAATTATTTTCGATGTGGCGTAGCAATAAATAAATAATAAATATTAATTCATTATTTCTTTTGTTATTTATATCGGTTCGACTTATCTTTCTTGATTACAATTTGTCTTTCAAGGGTTGGAAGAACTGAATCCAGTGCTGGTCAGACTGTTAAGGGGATTGGAAATAGGCAAAACTGGTGTTATACCTAAAGAGGGTGGGCGTTCAGTTGCCATCCTAATTCATATCGGCCAATTATCCTGACTTTATTCATATTTAAAACATCATAGGGTGTCCCCCGAGATTTAGTTGCACCGTAAAAAAATCGAAAAGAATATTTTGTCGATTCGATCAATCGAATCGAAATACCAAATACGGATTCAGGAAACATTTATGATATTTCGTATTATATATATATAGTTACGAGATCTTTATAAGCTAGGCGAAAGCTTAATTTTACTTTTGTCTCTGCTGTTTATTATTTACTTGGATTTAAGGGTTTCTGTCATGCTTCTCATTTATTTACAACTTTGCTGCAATAAAGTAGCCATTTAGTAAAATTAATTAACCTTCCTTGTCTTATCTTTCTTTTAATTAATTAATTTAGAACAGTTTACATTGAACGAATAACTAAAGTAATATGGTATACACAAAAGTGTGTGAAGCGTAGTACAAAATAGAAACAAACTCTAAAATTTTAAAGTCATAAGACAATTTGCCCATCATTTAGATGCCAGTATAAGATTTCACTACCTTAAAACCCAATCTAAATAAATACATTCAAACATCTGCAATCTAAGCAATACGAAAAGCTCCTTTACCCAGTTGAAAACATTTTTCACCCTTATAATTTAATGCACTGCTCACGTTATCATGCAGTCCAACCCCTTTAGCCGTTTGTCAAATTATTTGGATTTATGTTTTAACAAAGTTGTAAATATCGCAAGGACGAACCCACTGTCGACAAGTAGTTGCTGTGAAAGTTGTAAATTCCAACAAGAGGACAATACCAGCACACAGCACAGCTCTGAAAGGCACTCTTATTATAGGGGAGGTGATCACACCCTTCCTATATGTCATTCTCAAGTAGCATAAAAAGTCATTTATGGCTTTTGTTACTTTGCGAGTAAACGTTGACCGAAATAAACAACATTTTTACAGATTGTTTGCTTAGATGGGTGGTAAAATTTGTGTGACTTTTACTTCTATATATATTTGTGTAATTGACATTCTCTCAGCAGGATCGGCGATAAGGGACTTGGTCAGGTAATTAAATTAATACATGGACATTATTTATGATGCCTGAATTCTTGCTGAACTCTTAACCTAAATATGTAGAATATTTATTATGATTACATTAACCATAGTAAAAAATATCTTTAGTTATTTTCTCCCCAATATTTTATTGTAATTGATGTGCAACATGCATCTTTATGCATCTGATGTTCTAGCTATAATTGAGTGTGAATGATGAGGAAATACCAAAGAAACTATGGAATGCCAGGCGAATTCAAAATACACCAACAAATATTAACAAGTATTCCTATACGTATCTTGCAATTATTTTCCATTCCTCTTTCTTTCAAATCTCCTACTTCTACTTTTATTCACGACTGTTGACTCTTTCTTCCTCTTTAATCAGTTAAGCACGTTTGACGAGTATATACGTTATGCACGTACGTCTGATTTTTCTTCCCTTCAACAGTTTAAACGACTTTACGACGATTTTACCAAAAGAGGTATCGTTAGATTCATATTGATGCCAGAAGTGTCAATGGCGACATTAACACTTTTACTACCTGTGGGTAGTACGCATTAAATTAAGAATAAAACACTATGGCGTATTTTAGGCGCCATATTGTTGGCCACGAATTAACAGTGGTAGAAATTAAACATAAAGGTATAGATATTTAAAAGACAAATTCATAGAAATTTCCCAGCAGCGAAAATGGTAATCAACTCCGCAGGGAACTACTTACATCATGAATGGAAAATTCATTAAATGGTTACAATCAATGCAAAGTTTTCCCTACAAATAATTAGTTCTGTAATTCATTACCTTCTAAAAAAGGTAATGCAGCATGTAATGATATATCTCTTTCAGAAGAGGTTTAGCATCTTTTTTTCCTGTGAAAATTTGAGTTTTCTCGTCGTATCTTGACACAACTTCACTGGAACATAGTCGGAATTA
Source organism: Dasypogon diadema (assembly GCA_006980735.1). Lineage (NCBI taxonomy): Eukaryota > Metazoa > Arthropoda > Insecta > Diptera > Asilidae > Dasypogon > Dasypogon diadema. Next base: position 53,231 of record QYTT01084091.1, read on the forward strand.
CAGAAATCCCGTACATTCGAGAATGTATATTTAACATTTCTTTTCTTGAGATGCTGTGGCAGTCATTTCGGCGACTCACGAACTCAGACAAATTTTGCGGCAGCTTACGTTATATGAATTCTGGATTTGAATCCCACCGGTGTCAATTAATTGCTGAAACAATCGCTAAAAAACGGTTAAGTTCCTCATCCACAATTATGAACCTTAACTCGACTAAACGAGAAATTATTACTTTAATTTAGTTAGCATCCACGCCGTTGGCCAAGCGGGCTGAGGCGTACGTCTGCAGATTTTCTCCCCTGTTGGCGTGGGTTCGAATCTCTCACAGGACGCGGCGATTTATCTGGGAACCAGTGGCCAGGCAATTCTACTAACAAAAGTTGTACTAACGAAGCCAGTTGCCCAGTAGTAATCTCATATCAAAAATTGTGATCCACTTGCAACATTTGTCAGGTTAAAATTTCTAAATCTCCTCTTTCCTTAGTTTCTTCCACCTTAGCTCTGCTTTGTGCATTATAGGTTAGAAGCTTAGAAAATATACCTTCAAAAAGCAAATCTCAGTGGGGATTATATGCCGCTTGGGTTTCTAATTCTTAACGTCGATGTAGCTAAGTAGTTATGCACTTCGCTTATAGTCCTTAAAAATGAGATTTTAATATAGGGGCAAAGGTTGTTATGCTTGAATTTTTGCAACTCATATTTCGAAATGATTACCAAATTTGGGAGAAAACATAGATACAAAGTATCTTTTCTTTTTAAATTTTATCCAGAACGTTCACAGTGCTTTAATTGAATTATATTCGATATTCTGGGATAATATGCTCATTATTTTCAACTTTTGGATGTAGATTAACAGGAACTATATTTAGAATCTTATGATTAAGTCAGAGAAATCGCATACAAACGATTTTATACTCCCACACTATTTTCTGATAATCTTCTTATCAGTCGGGGCCATTGATGTTGGAACATTTTAAAAGCAAATAAATAAAATAAATAGGCTGAATACTTGAAAATATCCAGAATTGTTTTAGTACATTTACTGCCTTGGGACATGGAGGTCGATGAGAAAACTTGTGCTTTGTTTCGACACAAGGAAGAAAAGGTTTTTCTTTTATTATACTATTGGCTACATTAATAAATTTTTAATATTTTGTAGTTAATCATACTTAATCAGCGGCTTGCTGGTATTCCTAGGCCGCTTGTGAACCGATATAGCAATCGACTCAAGTATATGGATCTCAGTACAAGTTGTATCCTGGATTTAAATTGGTTGGAAAAATTTCCAAATCTGGAGACTGTAATTGTTGATAATAATGGTTTTCGAGATGGTGTATTTGTTAAATTGTGTCGAGATAGAGGCCGTAAATTCGAAAATGTTAGAACATTATCTTTAAATAATAATAAGGTAAATTTAATTGTCCTGATTTGGAAATATTTTACTCGACTGAGTTAATTTAGTTGGAAAATTTATACGTTGTGCTAATTGTGTTAGCGGAGTACTTTCCCAACTTGGAGTATTTAAGTCTTCTTGGTAATCCCGCCTGTCCTGATGGATTATCCAGAAAGAGAACCAATCAACTAAGTTATGAAGAGTACAGGTAATGATGTAGACTGTAGAGTTTCATCTTAAATATCTTAATAAAATTGTGTATATTTCTAGAGAAGAAGTTTCTAATCTTTTACCACAAATAAAATTTTTGGATTATTTGAAAGTACAACGCCCACCAATATATCCTGATCCCGAGTGCATCACTGTAGAAATAAGAACCCCACTTAGAATCTTTTTGTCTAGATTTCAGAGAAATACACACTACACACGTGCACCACGTTGTGAATTATATCGTACATTATAAAACTTCATATTTTTGTACTTTTATTTAGAGTTTAGAGCTTGGTGCCGTGTGATATCCGTTTCAGTAATGGTTACGTTGTAAATGAAGACGTTTCCACTTTTTGAAAGTTTTTCTCTCTTGTGACCGAAACAACTTTTAAATTCTGAATCATTTTTTATTGCATTGCTAGTAAACATTAGCACTTGAAAATCAAATTGTTATAAGTTACAGAGGTGAAGTGTAAAAAAAAGACAGAGAAAAAGCTTCCTAATGTGGGCGCCATTTCAATAAAATGAGTACTTGCACAGATAAGTAATATGACATTCATTTTATTGTACTATCCTTTTATTATCTTCTGCTGAGACGCTTTTAAGTCTTTGTTCTGTGCATCTATATAACGAACTTGGTTGGAATGTCCTGGCTATTTGGGAAGTATCCAGTATACGATTTTGCTATGGGGAATATCTTTATCCTCTTCCGGTTGGCTTCCTCCCATGACTTCTAGTTAGTTAGTTCCGGGTAGTTTTATTTTGGCACGTGGAAGCCAAGAAATTAGTCCGGAAGTTAGAGCCAAGGAATTTGAGTTTGACTCCATCATCCGTTTTCTTTAAAATCTTTTTTGCCACTATGTCCACTATAGCTGTGTGTGTGTTCATCAGTGCCTCCTCGGTGAATCTCTCCGGCATATATGCCTTGCTTGTAAAAATCTTCTGGATTGGAGTCAAAATACTTCGATACTTTATTTTTCAGGCCCTCAATTGAAATGAATTTTTTTGTGTAATAAAGTTCTGTAGACCTCGAAACAAGTGGTAGTCAGTCGGTGCTATATCCGGGGAATATGATGGATAATGCATTATTTTCCTTAAAAAAATAATAATAAATTCCTTAATTTTATCTATGACTGATTTAGCCGTATGTGGTTTGGCGTTATCGTGGAGTAATATAACTTGTTTCCTATTCACTAAAGCTGGGCATTTTTTTAATCAGTTCTGAGTTTAGCCTGAAAAGTTGTTTAGTATAGATTGTGGCGTTCAGGGTTTGCTTGGGATCTAAAAACTACATGATGCCGGCTTTGTCCCACATGAGTTTTTCCCCACGTATTCTTTCCTTTGGTGTCCAACTTTACGAATTATTGCGCAATATTTGATAATATATACTTAGCCCCTTGAAGAACACGCACGAACTTGTGACTGATCCGATATTTTGATTGGCTTCGTAGGGGATTCTACCCCCATGGGCCTGAAAGTGACTCGAACTGTGGAGGTGGAAGCTTTACCCTTGTATGAAGACTGGATGGTAAGAGCAGTGCACTCTTTCTCATCGGACGCCGATCTCCCCTTAAAGGGTGATTCTCTTGGACTTTGTGTAAAAGGGGTTCATTTCCAAGCTACGGACATCTTCAATGCTGTGCTCCTTTCTAATAAGCCATCGAATAGGCTTTCTAGCCGTACCGCACGGATAAATCCGGACAGTTTTGGTATGTGTTGTTGATAACTCCTGTTTTTCAATATGAGATCCTCTGAGTAGTATGAAAAAATGGGTGCCCTCAGCAAAGTCGCGTATTACCACGGAAAGGCTAGTTTTAAACCAGAGAGCCCTCGGTATACGGGATTCGTATACTAGAGGCTGATCCATGATCTTGAAGGGTGTTTGTTTCGGGACCTCTTATTGCCCTATTAGTGACCGATTTATACAGTTTTATCCACTATCGACAACCTATGGACCCGCGTGGTAACTAACACCCCAATCTCGAAACGTATCGAAGTTTATTCTCAAGTAACTTTACATATTTTCTGAAGATTTTACTACACTAACGACTTGATTCCAGAGAAAGTTATTTCTGAGTGATTTGAACTACTGCAAATACTCATTAATTGGTTAATTTAAGTGACCGACAGAGAAGTAAATAACCGGTTTGACCAATATTAATCGGTTGAATGGATACTAACTGGATAATATATCTAACGAGGAAAATATCTAGATCTGCGACCATGCCCTTATCGCGCCAACAATATCTAACTTTGTTCAAATATGTTCGGTTAAAAAATGTTGCAGCAATTTATTTCGCTGTCACTAAATGAAGAAAATACATTTTTACGTTTCAAATTTTGGACATATATGGTTTAAAATCGACAAAAATCTTAGTTTGATAACTAAACATATTCAATTTCTTGGCTGATGTAAGTAACACACGTTTCGAGTTGCAGCCATCTTTGGATTCTTTTCTCTAGTCGCTTCTACCTCCATCTAGTGACAAATTTCAAAATTATTAAGCTGATAATTGTTGCAATTTCAATGCTCATGATATCAGTTTTATTTAGCTTCCACTAGTGCTTCCGAAACTGCAGGAAAGTTAAGTCAATTAACCCATCTACTTAACATCTACTTAGAGAGGATAAACTCCTCGCTTATCTCCAGTACATATCGGTAAATATGGAGCCAATTAATTGGAACAGTGTCTTATTTGACGATAGGGAGCAAAAGGTAAACTTAAAGAAAATTACTTGATAAAATTCACTGTAAATATTTTGTTTTCATGATAACAACTTCTCAAGAGATGTTCTCTTCTAATCAACAGCTTGTTCTTATCGGCCAACGTTTAACTCATCTCCCGTCAGCAATTGTAAATCTCTACAGCAGCCGAGCGAAGGATCTAGACTTAAGCTCTAACTTTATCAGTGATTTGAACTGGCTTGTACTTTTCCCAAATCTAGAAACTGTGATAATAGATAATAACAACTTAAGAGATGATGCGTTCTTCATACTTAATGAAAAGAGAGTGTTTGAAAATATTAAGACGCTGTCACTCAACAGTAATCAGGTAAAACTTTTAAAGCTACTTTTCGAAAATAGTAACAAATATTAGTTTAGTTAGAAAATCTGCCGTTAGTTCTGAAAGCTTTGCAGAAGCATTTTCCAAATTTAGAGTATCTCAGCCTACTTAATAATCCTCTGAGCCCAGACGAGTTGTCTAAGAAGAAAACAATTTATCTTAGCTACGATGTTTATAGGTGAGGAATAGAATACATTTTTAAATTGCGATTGAAAGTGATGTCGTTTCTTGCAGAGAATATATTGGAAAATTTCTACCGAATCTCAAATTTCTGGACTATATGAAGGTGTATAAGTCATTCAAGGGTTCAATTCCTGAGCATCATGCCAGAGTTTTAAAATTTTCACTAAAAATTGTTTTCGCCAAATTATTGAAAGGGTCAGATGATAAATACAGCCCGCTTCCAGTTACAGGACGACCTCCTGGAGATCATTGTGGTAAAATATTTATAAATCATTCATCTACGATTATTTATTTAATTCCACTTAATTGTCACAGGTTCATACGGAGTTTGTCTGTATAAATATAAAGGAAGCCACTCAGAAGGAAATCGTTTCATAATGAATCAAGACTTGTAAAAGCCGTTGTGTAGTTTATAACATCGCTAATAAATATGATAAGTGGCTTCAAATATCGAGGGTTTAACATAAACATGTATAATCGTTGCGAGAGAGGGAAGTTTTTTTTTAATTATTTATTTCATTTGCCTTTAATGTTTTAGCTTCAGTATATCGGCAAAGATTTTTTTGTTTCAACTTGCACTACGCAGTTAATTTAGCTGATTACAAATAGTTAAAA
>QYTT01084092.1:8216-33475 GCA_006980735.1 Dasypogon diadema
TTGAGCAAAGCTGTAAGCTGATTCTCATAGATTCTTAATTTACCATACAAATAAACAAGAAAAATCAATTATGTAATATTCAAGTTGTAGAGAAGAAGAAAAAGTAAGAAATAAGTAGTGAATCGTTCGCGGCTCACATTTTCATAAAACAATGGAAATCAGAAGCTCAAAGCGTTCTGGAGTTAGTACGTGGAAAGACAGGCAGATAAATAGACAGCTAGACGGACGTACAAACAGACGGATAGTCATTGAATAGTCATTCCCTTGTTCCCATTACTGACAATATATTATAGTTTACAACTTTGTAATATGAGTATTTTTATACTTTGTAAACGTTACCTAATAAGTTTAAGTTAGGGTAAAAAAACTACTGGATTCACATATAAAAACGGGCGGCATAGATAAATAGATATACGGATCAATGTAAAGACGAGGACAGATAAATTAACGGCTACAAAATAATTTCTTTTTGCGCCCTATTAATGGCCATCATTCTCCTAAACTCTAAAAAGTGCAAAAATTGGACGTTCTGGTCAGTTAAGAGTGAAATTGCACACAACACCCAGTAAAAGCGTTCTAAAAAACAAGAGCAAGTTTTACATGTTACCTGGATATTATATACATTCTACTCGGCATCTATGAAGGCACATAGCACTTAGCACTAGTATTCCCAAGAGTGTTGCTTAAAAAATAAAAAAATTTTAATTTCTCAAAGGATGTCATTCTTCTAACAAAACGTGTGGAAGCTCAGCTAATTTCCTCTGAGTAAAGTGGTGAACTAACAAAAACACAGCTGAAAATAAAAGTTTCACCAATGTAATAACCTTGTGCAGGATCTGCAAAACTCAAGACACCTACATTAGGTGCTTATCCCTCTCAGCAGCACTGTACAGAATTTCATTCCTTTTTATGATTTATTACAGCACAGACTGGTTGATATCCTTTCTGGAATTTATCAGTTTTACTCAGAAGTAAAACAGTAGCTCGGACGTGTACGAAAATCTTACATTGTAAATTTACAGACTATATGTGGTTACAAAAGTTATCATTTGGGATGGTTAAGAACAGGTACTATGACTTTTATCCACGTAGTTTGTATAGGTAGTATAAAAATTCAGAAACTATATTAGAGGGAAAGTTTCTGAGTTTTATAAAATATTGTCTATATTTTATCCTTTATTCAAACTAAGACAATAAAATAGACAATTATTATATCGAGAGCTGATGGGTTATGGTGAAAATCCCCTATCCCACAAAAAAATATTTTTGGAAAATTTTATGGCACAAAATGAGGGATAGAAGATTTTCATCATAAGTTCTCGACCAACAATTACAGTAGGATTTCTTAGAAATTGAACTAGCGAACATTTAATTTGGTCTGTTAATATTAGGTCTGTTTAATGAGACACTGCCCCAGATTAACCGAGAGAACTTCGTTCAATCTCAGGAAAACTGTCAAAGCCGCCCAAGCTTGTCTGGACAACTTGGGCTGTCACTTCCACGAATGACACTTCTCCTGAGTTCGCCTCAAGTCTAGAGCTTGGGCAGGAAAAGTTGACCGAGACTGTCCGAGACTAAATCTGGCAGCCGTCAATGTACACATGCCTGGGAAGCTTCGGTCGATTTCGTAGCGTTATTGAACACAGAAAGTTGACCGAGGTCTCCAGGAAAAATCCGGTTAGCCTCATTAAACATACCTATTATTGTTAGGTAAGGAAGCCCTTCACAAGGAAGTTATGACGAATTAAATGAAGGAAAATTTTTAGTTGATACTCCATCACAGAACTGAGAAAATTCGTTAACTGCTCTTTGTAGTATTAAGGAAATTTCGGATTGTGTAATTAATAGAGTCGCAGTTGCAAATAACTGGAGTTTTTCAAATGCCTTGGTCGTTCTTTGTCGTGAACGTCGCGATAACCACTTTTGAACCATCAAAACCAATCTCCATATACTGTTTCTAATGAAGCAAACTCCTGTCAAACTCTAGCTCCACTTTTTTACAAATCAAAGTAGTTTAGGATTCCCTCTACCTGGTTGTATCATTGGGTTGTCCCTGAGCTCACTCAATGCCTTAAAAAAACAGCTGTCACTACTAATAATATATTCGGCTAGAGCCATCTACATGTGAATAGTAGACCTTAAGCTACCCTCCGAATGTTGCGTACACACCAATCCAGCGAATGCCAACAAAGGGGAGGCGGCGGTGGAGTTCGGAGATATGACCAAATGCCTTGGTTGGCGTTCGTTCGTGTTGAATCCGGTTTCTTTTCTGAGCATTTGCGGTGCACAATGCATGAAAAAGTTATTATTTCGAGTGCAATATTTACATATACAAACAAAAAGGCCCAGAAACACGTCCACACAACTAACAACGCTACCACCATTAACAGCATTCAAAAAGTGGAACATTCGTTCGTTGGTGGTTCGATATCCGTCCACACCGTATTCGCTCAAAAGCTCCATTTCCTTTGATGTTGCAGAAATTCTGCGAATAATGAGCAAACACCAACAAATATCTTGTGGTGAACACCGGTCCAACGATGGCCAACGAAACCCCTTCGTAGCGTAATTGGTTATCCGTATGAATTGGTATGATTGAACCTCATTTACATGATGAGGAACGTTTCAAAATTTAAAACTGTCCACATTTCTTAAAACATTCGAAAGTTTCAGAATTTATAAAAACCCTCAAAGGTCAAATACTATTCTCGGTCCTTAAGAGCAAATAAGAAATCCTTAACTCAAAGAAATGTATATCTTTGGATTTATGTGGATTTGCAACTCATCGTTGCGAATTCTTTTCCTAATTTGTGGTACGGAGTATCTGCTTAGTCATTTGCAAAGAGAAATATTATGTATTTCAGTGCCGCATATAAATTAGTCATGACTAGAAGAAATACATGATAAGAATTTCAATTAGCTCCGTGCCTAAGATTAGTCGTGCAATCAATCACACAAAATAAGAAAGACTTGTACTGGCGAAAATCTCAAATTGGACATTGGATGGGTGGACGTATATTGAAGAAAGCTTTCAAATTAGTGTAATATAGGGCTGCACCACGTAGTTATCGAGAAGTACTTATCAGTTAAGTTTCATGTTAATATTATGCAATGAATAAAAATTGAAAAAATTAGATCCAGTAAATTTTTTTAGAGAATTTCAATATGCATCGTTTTAATCCCCAATTTATGTTAGGGAAAATTTTTTAGTTTAGGAGTGAATTAGGTTTCAGTGTGTTTTCAGCCAAACACTTACTTTACAACGATCTAGAAAAAATTAAGCAGATAGAAAAAAATGTTAATACATATCCGCAGTTTTTGAAAACTTCGCCGTCTGTCTCAGGCGATATGATTTTTGTATAGGTCGCATAATGAAGTTGGATTTAGCACCCTTCCTAGCCCTGACAATCCCCATTAAAGTAATTTTGTTGTTCGTTTAAAATATGTTTGGTGTGAAAGCCAACGTATCAGCAATATCATCAGTAGCTTGACAATAAATTTGTGCTCTATATACGCACAAGATGTCTTTTAATTTGGGCAAGTATATACCCAGTGTGGATAATTCAACTTTGTGTTTGCAAATTTCTCCAAATTAATCGACAAGTCTGTAGTAATCTTGGAAGTGGCATATACAAAGGAGCTATACTATGCTAAGCGAAGCCATTGTAGTTCTAAAAGAATTGGAGAAGCCTATGTAAGGTTCAAAGGTTTATATTGATAACTCTTCTGACCTTGAACATTTTTCTATCTTTTGACTAACTGCTACACTACCTAATTCAGCCTCATAACTTTTAAAGACGGTTGTAAATTATACAGGGTTGAGTCATGTTAGAGAGATGGGCTTGGCTACCTCAATTTCTATCTCCTTGCACAGGGAGATCCCATAGTACTCTGCTCCTTAATAAGTTACCATACCATCGCAAAGTAAATATTTTGTCGCCTTTAAAAAAAAAGCAAGATTTCACTTCACACGAAATAGATATACATAATTTTACATTTTTTTGTATATCATATAATACCTTTTCTTTTTTTCTTTTTTAAGGTATTACCTAAGCTTAGGGGATAACCCTATGATGCACATAACACAGCTTAGGTGGAAGGAAATTAGGGAAGAGGAGAGAGAGAGAATTTTAACCTGACAAATGTTGCAAGTGTGCCACAATTTTCTTAGCATGAAATTATTACTGTGTATATCCCAGTGGGTTCGCAAGTACAATTCTTGTCAGTAGAATTCCCTCAACCGCTAACACCCAGATAAGTCGTCGTGTCCTGTGCGGGATTTGAACCCACGCCAACAGGGGAGAAAATCTGCAGATCTGCGCCTTAGCCCCCTCGGCATATTCTATGAATCCGACTCCTTACCCTCATTGAATTAGTAATAATGTATTAATACCAGAAGTAATATTACCTAAAAATCGATTAGAAGATGAAATTTATCAAATTATGACGAATATATTCTATTGATAACTGCCATGTGTATTTCTCTCTTATTTTCTTCAATACATCTTTCCTAATATTTAGAGGAATTCAGAAATTGTGTACCCTAAAAAAATACCTTAGGGCTTCGGTTTTTAATAATTACACAGGAAATATAATTTCGTGTAATCTACCCTCAAATTTCCTGACTGAATATGTGAACGTCATTTCATGAGAAAATAATAAACCGGAAATGAGCACCTCCCCTCAATTTGACGCTTTATCGCGAAATTTCACCCCCAAAATATGAAGAGAATTTTTGTGAAGTAAATTGTCGTCAAAGGCAACGACCAAATATATCATTTGATAGAATTGTATTTCTGTGCTGGATATTAGAATTCAGAATTCCTAGTCATTATTTGAACAGTCAAGGGATGGTATTATGTGTTGTATGTAGAAATCATAGTATACACGAAATATTTTGTAAAACGAATGCATATAAGTTTTAATAAATGTCCAGTACATAATTTAAGTGCATTTTTAATGAGTGTTGAATGAATCTAAGTATTTCTCGTATTGTGTTACCATCTCGTTCGAAAGAAGTGCTGATGATGACTTTTTCTATAATTTTATTAGAACTATTGAATTTTTTACTAGATAAGTTAATTTGGCACAAGATGCAAAAATCCTTTTTAATTTATTTGTTTCATAATTTTGGTTAGTTTTTATGAACATAAATATAAATATAAAGAAAAAAAATAGCTATACAGTTTTTAATGCAAGACAGAAATCAACGAATTTACTCTATGACTTCCAGTTAGTTTAGCTATCAGACGTAAGAAACAAGCATGTATTATGTATTATATATGTGTTTTCCTTCAAATTCTAGCCTAACAGCAAAAACGGATAATAAATTCTACAGTTTTGACGAACTTCAATTCGGTGTGCCTAAGGGATCCATTATTTGTCCACTATTATGCACATTCCGTTTCCATATGGTTTGATCACCAGGAAATTATTTGTTGGAGTTGTAATGATATGCGAGGGATAAGGTTTAGTAAAATGCAGTAGGTTTGATGTCGAAGGAGTCCAATAGTAGTATTACCAGTAAAATCAACATTATCAACATTACTAGTTACTAAAAAAGGACAAAAAATCATTACTAGCAAATAGAAGTAAACAAAAAGGCATAAAAGTAATTTAGACAGAGGATTCTATTCAGAAAATAAACAACGAATAAAAATGACATGAAACGATGCAAAGAGTTTTCATCTATTAACTCCTAACTATGAGAGTAATGCAGTACAGAATCAACATACGGATTTACAAAAAAAACTTCCGTAACACTGTATTATTTGTAATTATTATGTAGAATTTTCATTTATTATACGTATAAAATTAATATTTCACTTTTATTTTGCGAATTCATATCAAAATTAATTAAATTGTATCATTATATTATTTTTGCGCATCTCTTTCTCCACCATACACTAAATGGTTAAAATGCTTGTTTTATCACTCTTGGTAAAAATGGTAGTCCTTTATCAAAACTTAACTCAAATTGTTTGTTTTCCTCATGCATATTTAATGCCGTTCTGCAAAGGCACTTTCTCTACATTCATTTTCTTGCAATCAAAAAATAAAATTCAGGTATATGTACGTAGGTAGAATAAATATGTAAAATCGCACAATATACTTCAAGTGACATATTATCACTATCACGTCCATTCATCTTTTCCTTCGTACAGGTGTACATCAAGAATATGACATATTTAATCTTGAAGAGGGAAAGTTAAAGGAGATGGATGTGTACCATCAGCCCTTCATGCAGTTCTATAGAGAGGATTATGTAGCCTTAAGGTAATTTTTGCTTACGGAAAGACGAAATGATGTGATAAGTAAAAGAATAGCTTTTCCTGTACAAAACTGATTTGCATACTTTTGGGGCTAAGCGAGACCTAAGTACTTTTGATAATAATAACCAGAATATTAACTATATAAATATTTTGTAGGTTAAATTTAATCCCAGTGTTTAGAAGATTATCATGATTTTCTCACTATTACAAATTTTATATAATTTTATTTAACTAAAAATTGCAACTTTTGTTCTGATCCAATGAGATTTTCGTGATAAGGTGGAGGAATTCTAGGATCATTCGAAAGGAGATCTTTAAGCGGAAATGTAATGAATTTATCCTGAAGAAATTCAATATGGCCGCTGCGAACAGCATAGAAAGGATTTCAAATTTGGGATGTGTATTCATTCAGGAGTCTGACGAACGATTTATATAGTGTTAAGGAAATCTGAAATTTGGAAAATTCTTTGGACCAGCGTTTAATGAAACCAATGCTAAAAAGTTATTCGGGAAAGTCCTTTGTCGAATAATGCTGCCATTTCATTTTTAATTCTTCTTTCGAATTAGCCTCCTCCAACTTCATTGAACTTTCGACATTAAATACAGAATATCATCATCATAAGGAATTTTAGTACATCTGGTAGTGAAGAATCCGAAACCCTAACTTTGAAGCAACTTTTTATGTAAATAGTCACCACACCCTCAATTTCATTTTTACGTTCATTTCAGAATAACCAGTAGCCATACAAAGCCATTAAGTTTGATGCATGTGCCGCTTGTCTCTAAATTTAACAATATTTAGTTTTTTTTAATATAGTAGATTTTCCTCTTGTGTTTCATCCTCTTACAAAGGATTTCGATTTATTCTACATAAACCAATCATTCCTCCTAGTCGTAGGAAATCATTATTATGAAAGTTTTTCAAATTTAGGGTTTGTAGAGTATTAAAGTTTTGTAATAATAAAATTTCATCAAAAGATTTTAAAATCAGATGAGTAGATATCATATTTGTATAATAAAATCATCTAAAATTCCTCGCTTCAAATTTTGTAAATTACAGTATATTTTTTATTAAGATATTTATTTTGACCTTTGACCTATGTCACAATAAAAATAATTTTCCATATCAAGATTTATGTGACTGATATCGATGTCTACATATTTATTGCTGTGAAAAAATATATTTTCAGCACAGTAAATAGAATTGTTTAGGGAGTTTTCCGTCTACAATAATAATTTCTTCTAAGTATACAAAAGAAAAAATTTCCTTTTATTTGATTTGAATTTCCTCAAATCAGCAATTCTTAATTCTCTTGATTGAACAAACCATAGAGGCGGATTAATTCAATTTGCCTTGAAGCCCATTTCATTTCTGTATAGGAAAAATTTTCCAGTCGAATAAGTTCTCTTTGTTTTGGGCGGTAGGACGATAGAGTATAAAATTAAATACACACATGAAGTGAAGGGAGAAAATCTTTTAGTTATATAAAACGTGAAGTTTGCAATATGGGAGTTTTTTTCGACCAATTATATCTATATACTTCCCTAAATTATGATCCTATGGGAGCGGATGTGTTTGGAAATTAAAAATTAAACTACATTATAACATACGTAATATGATCCAAGGAGGAGGGGTGAAAGAGGAGAGATATAGTTGTTATTTTTTTATATATTCTCCCTTTATTTTAACAAATTTTTCACATCTTTTAATAAGTGTTTTGATGCTGTCCAACCGCCTCATGGATTTCTTCGTCGGAATAAAACTTCTTCTGTAACGTGAAAGATCCAATTCCTCGAAGTCGCCATCCTTAACAGAAGCCTTTGAAATAGCAGCAGTGTGTACGGGCGCATTATCGTGTAGGAGCAGTACTTTTCGGGACAGTTTTCCTTTCCTTTTCTCGACAATCGCTTTACGTAACTTTCGTAGAAGTTCAGCATAATATGGGCCATTTACGACGATAATACGTTCCTTGAAGTCCAGCAGCAGAATACCTTCAGTATCCCAGAAAACTGTTGCCATGACCTCTGTGGTGCTTTGTGCGGTCTTCGCTTTTTTCGACATTGGTTCTCCGGGGCGATGTCACTCCAATAAATCCCTTGTAGACAAAGGATAAAGGAAAAGAACTATAGTTTCATCCTCTGTCACAATCCTATGGAAAACCCTGTCTACGTCGTCTCTACACAACTCCAAAAATTGCTGTCAGCACTCAACTCTCCGTACTTTCTGCACTGAGGAAAGAATTCGCGGTACCCATCTTGCGCTGATTTTTGCCATATTCAAATGCTCACGAAGACCCCAAGAACACCTGTTTTCGATATATCGGTTTGTTCTGCGATTTTCTCGACCTTTAACCGCCGGTCCGTCAGAACAACTTTTTCGATCAAATTCACGTTATCCTACATAACTACGGTTGCTGGCCCTCCACAGCTTGGATCTTCTTCAATTGACTCCCGCCCTCAGCGAAAAAGGTTTGACCAGTGTTTAACTATCGAAAATGATGGTGAAAATTCTCCATATACACGATTCAATTTTATTACTTATTTATATATATATATATATTTTTTTAAATTTTGGTTACCCTCCAATAAGCAACGCTAGTTATTTTATTACTAAATTTATTTTTCGCCCAGAGATTATGGAAATTTGAATTTCACTGAAATATTATTATATCGCATAGGAATTCACATGATGTAATTTAAATATAAGCGCATATATTTATGTAAACTAAATTACCCAAATATTTTGAAATTAGCTTACATAATGAGTTGAGGTGTTTAAATTATTCATTTATCATGAAATTAATTGTTCTTAATTATCTCATGTGGTTAATTAGTATTTTCGTAACAAATGTTTGATACCGAAAGCTCTTAAAAGCAGAATCAGGAGGTTGAGTGCCAACCTTGCCTAAGCCACATTTGATATTTTCCAGGTTTTAAATAGTAAATCTGTTGATAATAAATTAACTATGACTATATGGAATGAAAATATAAATTGAATCTGGCTTTGCGTTCGTTGTATAGTCAAGGAAAATTTAAATTAGGTGTCAAGTACTCTCTAAAAATTATCAAAAACTGAGTCTCGCAAAAGACATTTATATTTTTGTTAAATTTAACATCACTGGGTTGTTAAATTTAAAAAGGAATTAAAAATAAATGAAGTAATTCAAATTTCAAGATTTTCTTCTTTTATAATCAATTTTGAATCATGTTAGTCGAAAACAATTTTAAATTATATTTGTTCAAATGTTGAAATTATGACTTTCTTGATCTATATAATAAATTCCAACATTTAAATCAAATTTCCTATCATCAAATCTCAACTTTTACAAGACGTAAATTTTGTTTTCTAAATTAACTTAGGATCTTTGAACTATCATCAAGTCGTGTTCACATGGGGGTAAAAAAGCTCTTGACAGGGCTACCGACTGTAATTAGAAAAGTTGTTTGTACTGATATAGCTAAATCAATTGCATTAGGGCTTTGCAGTAGCTTTTTCCAGTATTTTACCCAGTTTGAGTGTTACCAAAGGAAACCAAAGCATGCGTTTATAAAATTGTTTCTGAATTGAGTTGCTAGTTTTAGTTAGATAAATACATCTTTGTGGTTTTGCTGTAGTATTGCTCAAAGAGTATTTGAAATCATTAGAGGAGCTTAATTACTTGTAAAAATAACTTGCAAAAGATCATATTAGTTAATTTCGATTTCTATAGAATTAAAAGCCCGGTGCCAGACAATTAAAACTCCATTCGAAATATTCGGAAATTTAATGTATATTAGGTAACTAAAGAACTCCTTTATCTAGTTTCTAATTGCCTACATCAATTAAGAAAATGTCCTTCACCAACATCTTAATTAACTCTGTCAATTTCCCTGCCCTCTACATAAAATAGATCCTTCAAGCAAAAGTTCTCCTAAAGTAGCAAATAATGTTTACAAGAGAAAAATTGCCATTGAGAGAGTAAAGCATTAACGTCCTTTTATTTGGAATAATGCTCTAGGTGTACACATTTATCAACCCTATTGATTATTCCATCCGTTTGTTAAATCCCTCGCTTCTTGTTCACAATTCCTTGGGCAAATTAAGTTTTTGGTGTATAGGTAAGCATCTGAGCACTTCATTAACTTTTTCCCTAGGTCTCATTTAGAAGATGAAAAGGTTAAAGAGCTGAACTGACGCCAAGAATATTCTTATTTGCCACTAAATAATAAATTTAACTAAATCCCAAAATTAAGATCATTGCGAAGCTCACTTAACTAAGTCACGAATTTTTGTTCTTTGTATTAATTTGTTATTATAAATTTCGTAATTACATAATCTATATATTAATTATACAAAGAAAGCTCCCGGTTCCGTATTTCAGCCACTTTTTTATATGGAGTTTCATCGAGCTTTTTTTGAAATTTTATAATGGCAATACTGATCCGTATCAGTTCGTGGTTGTGTTCATTACTTTGGGGTTGCGTTCCTGGCTAACTTTGGTGTTAAGTTCGGAGTTTGCCACCGATAAGTATGCAATACATGGATTTATTGGAACTTTTTTCATTTCATTATTCTGCATGGTAAAATATTTTGCAGGTGTCTTTTTATTGCTTCCTTGCATGGGAGGATTAAGCCTACAGGGGACACCTCGGAAAGAAAGGCGCTTTGAAATTTAAGGTGCAAATTGAGGGAACATATAAAAACGTTATGTCACTCATATACCTTCAATTTGTGCAATTGTACAGCGGTCTCCTAGTTATAGTAAATACATTTACAGCTATCAGGACAATTACAAATTCTGATAGTCGTTTTCACTATTTTCTTTTTGCTTTGGATTTTTCTTTTGCAATTCTAAACATTCTTATTAAAAGAATTTTTTGTTTATTAAATTTCTCAATGAACTGCAGAGACCCCTAAGCTACCAAGGTACTTAAATAGGTGTGGGTTCAATTTCTGGAAAGGGCACGGTGGTTGAAGCAATTCTACTGACAACAAGAATTGTACTTTGCGAAGCCACGGAGATATTGCATAGAAATAATTTCATGCCAAAAATTCCGGCTTACTTACAACATTTGTCAGGTTAAAATTTCCCAATCTCCTCTACCTAAAAAATTTCTCTTTGCTTAAGTTGTGCTATGTACATCATACGGTAGCCCTCTGAGCTTAGGCAATATCTTAAAAAAAAAAAACTTGTAAATTTAATCAGCCTTATTTTATACTCCGTTCGGAACGGAAAAAGTAACGAAACCCTTGTATTTGTTGTTGTAAAACAAAAACAAAAACAGGGAACTCGGAACTTTTTCTGTTTCGAACGGAGTCTGGAGTAAGGTCGAATAATATTTGAGAACTTTTTTTGTAATGCAAAACTTTTCGTTTGCGTCTTCAAATTTTTACCAAACACTCCATTATATACTAGATAAAGATACCTGAAAGGATATTTTTTGGCAACTCAAAGCGGAAGGGGGTAAAACAATTTTTTTTGTGTCAAATGCATAATATATACTTATATTAACATTATAAATAAATTTCAACTAAAATTGATCATTATAATATGTTTAATTTACTGAATTGTCCCCATTTACGGAATCAAAACCAAAAAAAAAAAATAGATAATGTCAACACGCGCAATGAAAAAATATAAAAAGCGATTATTGTGAATTCCTAAGAAATGTAGAACTGAGAAAATTAGTTGTTTACTTGAAACATCAATTTTGAAATTAATCTTGTGCATGGGCATTTTTATTTGAACACAATTTTCTTATCAAAAATCAGTTCAATTAGAAAAACACTCAGCATGGAAAAACCAAGAGCTACAGATTAACAGACAGAGAATTGAACGAAACCCACAACAATCCGATAAGAGTTTTTTTTTGCGTTGAGGTACGGACACCAGAAAAACTCCAACCTGCGATTTGATAAAGGTATTAGAACTTCTATTCCAGTTAACAGAAAGAATCTTTTAATATTTCATACAACAGAGAATTTTATAAGTTTTCAACTGACAATGACAAACGTTTAATTTTCAGTAAAAAATGACGACATATCCATTTTCAATCTTCTGAAGTTTTCTAGGAAGAATAAATTTCTCACTCTCCGAAATACATGACATCAGTTTTCAAAACAAACTCCCTAATTTTCTGGTCAAACTTAGTAGGTAGGTTGTTTTGCCAATTAGTTTATTTTTAGTACTATCTGCCTAGAGGCTTTCTTTGGCTAATTGGAACATGGTTATCTACTGCGTATCACGTTACATAGCAACAGCAATTAAGGCATGTATCCTTGTTGAAGGTAACCTTGAGCTGCTTAAAGCTTCTTTTGTATTTTAGAAATAATGAACACATCATTTTATATACAAACGCATAAACATCACGTTTATTATAAAAGTTTCGTAACTGTGTTGCTGTAGAACCTGTAACAATTAGCATCTGAAATTATTCAAAATTTAATGAGTTTCGTAAAAATCTAAATCCTAACAAAGGGCTTGTTCGAAAACGCAGTACTGCGTAAGTTATGCAAAAACTACACGTGTAGTTAATTGCTTTACACTTAAAAAATTCAAAAATATTTAAAATATTTCTTAATAACTATAGCAGTAGACTGAGGATATGGTAATTTCAAAACTGTAAACTCCCTGCAAATAGGTTAACTACACGTGTAGCTTTTGCATAAGGCACCCAGTACTACGTTTTCGAACAGGCCCAAATGTGCACAAAAAATAAATAGAAATTAAAGCCCTGAATAAGTACAAGGTACACAGGTATACACATATATATCATTTCACTGAATTCTATGTTAAAATTTGTATAGTTTTGCCAAAACCAGAGGAATACAAACATTTCAATATGTCCTCCTGGAGGTCTTTAAATGGTTTTCTTCAATAGTCTGAAGATGTTGAGTTATCAGAAAGTTACAAGAGATTTTATGAGGATGGTTCGTTTAATTTTGTCCTGTACTGAAAGCTACTGATGTAGAAAATTGCTATTTGTATTTCGGTTGTAAAAAGTGATGTAATTGGAAAAGGAAATGCCTTAATTTCCTGTACTTTCGCCAAGTCAAGTAAAGCAATATTATGGAGTCTTAATAAAATTTGTTGGGTTTCGACATTGTAGTGGCAAGTTATTAGTAATAAATAAGATGAACAGCCCTTTTATCTCATAAAAAAATAGCTTCACACTGAAAACTGGAAATTCTACTTATTTCTCATATTCAAGTAACTGAATTTCATAACTTCCCTATTTTTAATTGAAAAAAAAAGAAATAACAATTTGCCAACATTGTTCTAACTGAAAATTTCTCTATTAATTTATGGCATTGATTTTATTATAAATTTCATGGAATCATTATCTACTTTACATTTTTGATCTGCTGCATTTGCTTTCTATACCTAAAAGATATACGGGATGGATTCAAACACGCTGTTAGAGCTCACATTTTTTGTATATTGCAATGGTTTCTTATGTTTTAAATGAACTTGATGCTAACTCTACCACTAAGTCTAGGTGACTCTTTTGTCTAGCTTGGAGCTCCGATCCTCAATGCATCGATCAGGTCCGTAATTGTTATTTGTATGTGAGCAATTGGATGTAGTACATTTGTTACATTATTACCTATCACAAAAAAATCCTCCGGCTCCCTTTCAATCGTTCCAGTCGTAGTGGTTTGTCCCCTTTTTTTATACCATCTAGTTAGAAAACCTTAAGAACTTTGGTGTCATCTACATCCTTCCCCCTCTTGTCGAAACAAGCAAGAGCCATCGTTCAACGTCGTTACAGCTCTAACTAATAATAATAATAATCATAGTGGAGTGCTTTAAAGGCATATTTAAAATATCTATTAACCAGTGGAGGTGGTGGTGGTGGTGGTGGTGGTCACGTGATAGTGGTGTTTGTGGAGGTGGTGGCGTTGGTGGTCACGTAGTGGGAAGGTGGTGAAATTATTTTCCTGCATTTATTATTAAAGTTCTTTATAGAAAAATCACGGGAATAAAAGTGATATACCAAAAATTTAAGAAAAATATACATCAAGGTCACCTATGGGATGCGCTTTAATGAAATACGACCGCTGGTTATGCAGTAGTGATTCGAAAGTGCATATTTGCCGAAAAAGCTCCATATTTGATTTTAAATCTTGTTATTCAGCCAGCCTCAGTTTCCTTAAAATCCAGTTTCCTTAAAATACACGTCTTAAAACCCCTTGTTATACTTTATGACGAAATAGGAAGACATATTAAAGATTGGTTGCTTTTTTTATGGTGGCGTAAAAAACCATTTTGTCAGCACTTTCCGTTTATTTTCTCAACTACTTCAATTGCGTTTTCCGCGGTCATATGCTTTACTATATCAGACATAATTCAAACTTACCCCTAATTATGAAACATAAATTCAAGAGTAAAAGAATAATGCAGGAATTTAAAATTATCTTCCCCTCTTGTGAGGGGAACTATTTTAACTGCCAAATGAAAAGAAATATAATTGATAACTTGACTTGACTTCCTCGATAATTACGTCAGCACCCAGGAGATAACCTTACCAGAAAACGTCAATACTTTTACTCCACTAATTATAGTATATAACATAAATGACAGAGTTACATAGAATAGCCAATTAAATATCTGAGAAAATAGTTTCTTGTTTATAATTTCCGTAAATGTAGCGCTTGAACCACCCGCTCCTATGTCGTCCAATCTACCTAATGAAGGATAATTACTGCGGGGAGTAATTTTGAAAATTAGAGACATAATTATGTGCTGACTGATAACGGTCGCATGCAATATTAGAAATTTGTGGTAGGTACATTTGCAATAGACTTGAAGGGAATTACTTCTCGACTCTCGTTAGTAAATCTCTTTGTATACATCAAATCAATGGATGGTGGAATGATTGAGGCTGTATAGTCATTTGTATTACAAAGTGGCATTATATTATGATATAATAGATGGGCACAATGACCTTATTTTCTCATTTAGTTAGCGCTTTTTTTTCTTAATTTGTCTGAAAAGAAGAATTCTTTAAGATAGGAGGATTTTATGTATAGAGAACGATGGCTTAAAATGACGGAATCAATGATCTCAGACCAATCGAAATATATCATCATCATGCTTAATTCCAAAGCTGGAATATTGGATACACTAAAGATTTCGTTCACTTCATGATTCATTTTTTTCTCATCTTCACAAAAACAACTAAGGATCCTCTGATCACATAATTTCTTCTCTTAAGAACGTCCTATTGGAGGTATAATAACTACTCCGTAAATCTTTTCATTTAGTCTCATAGTTAATACGTGCACTCTCAATATTAATCTTGTTTATCTGGATTTGTATCTCCAAAAGGATGAGGAGGTGCTAAGGTACTTTGCTTTCTTTAACTGATATGAAGCCCCATCTTGCGAGCAGAATCTTTCAAATTTCTTATCATTTTAACAATATATGATATTTAATATCAATCATGGTACTCCTATGTTAGTTAGCCTCAGTACAATCAATCTTGCATCTAAGGTGGTGGTTCGGTATTTTGCTTCATGTGAAGATCTTATCTGCATATGGCCTTCCATTTCTAAAATCATACTGGTATTCGTCAAGTACTTATTCGGCACCATCGAAAAGGAGGGTTATTGGGGTAGCTGCATTTAAGAATAATTCAAAATAAAAAGGGTCGGGTAGATGTGCTTCTTGTCACAAAGGAGTAGCATTCCTATTCCCAAGCCAACCAAGAAAGATTATAAATTCTTCATATATGTAGGCTCCTAAATCTGCGAACGTGGAGCATCAGCCGGTATTTTTACACTCATTCCTTTTTGTGATCCGGTACTGCTCAGAATGTTACTACAATAAGTTACCCCGACCCCAAGGATACTCTGAAGTATATATTTAACGCCCAGTTGTGTTTTGGCCATGTTAGATTTTGGGTGGAAACCTTGTCGATTTGAAGGCAGATTTTTCGGTTGTCTTTTTCCATTATTTTTCTTATTCGTTCGTTGAACATCTTCCTTTTAATACCAAAGGATGTGGTTTGTGTAATTTGGATTGTATTTCGTTTATCTTGCAATATATTAATTATACGTTTCTTTTATTTTCGTATTACGACTCGATATTCCTCGTAGAACCAGTTTACGGCTCGTACGATCTGTATCCCATACTTTCTTCAGCAGCCTTCTCTGCAGCCCTCTTAAAGGGCGTTAAAAATTAAGCGGTTTTAGCAGATGCCATCCTGGCGATCGATTGATTATAAATATGATTTAGATAAACCTTATGTATTTTTCCTGTAAAATCCGAATATATAATAAAAAATTGGTAGATCCCATTTGAAATTGTAATGTTGTTCCTCATCCACTCTATTTACGGAACTGAAAGAGTGACCTTAATAATATTAAACTTTCATTCGGGATATTTCTTCTTGCAATAAGTATTTTTCGAGATAATCTCCTGGTCGGATTAAAATGTGCCAACCTCTTTATGTATGTAAATCATAAATTTCAAACCACTTAATTCCTAGTAGAAAACCTTTAACCTCAACGGGTTGATTGCAAGAAGGTGTTAAGCTAGTGTTCTTCCAGGCGCTGATGGTTGTTTTGTCATATATTTCGACGTTCGGGCAGGAATGAAGGCCGCAAAAGTCTCACGGTAGGAGCCTTATTTCATTGTTAGAAGAGTTTATTGCGGGCACATTTGGAGTAGAGGCAGGTACGGTAGGTTAATTCAGATCGATGGCGGTGGCCATAAGTCACAGAGATCAACAAATATCCGTTATTATACATTTATACCGCACTGAATTATTTTTACAAGATTATTGTAATCACCATTTCTTTATTTACTACTCCTACTCATTAGGTGTTGTTTTGCTTTAATCCCCATCCTGACTTCAAATAATTTTTGTGCTACAGACAAGAATTATACTTGAGAAACCACTGGTTTTATTGCATAGTAATAATTTCATGCTAAAAAGTGCGGCTTACTTGTAACATTTGTTAGGTTAAAATTTTGCAATCTCCTCTTCTCTAATTTCCTTGTGTGTAAGCTGTGCTGTGTGCATTATAGGTTTGTCCCCTGAGTTTGAACAATAGCTTTAAAAAATCGACATATTAGTTTTTTCTACATAAAATGAAAATAAAAATTAATTTCCTTTAAATCTAGTATACCAATATATCTATACGTAATTCACATTGTTTTTGAGATATAGTCATTTTTTTTTCAGGTCTTTTATTTTATTTTGTGCATCGTTTGCCTTCAGTTATTAGAAAGAAAATTTATAATTTCAAGGGATTTGATTGTGCTTTCTATCTTCTCAAAAAATAATACCTATTATGTCGTTTTTGTCTTTTTTTCTGAAAAGCCATTATTTAAACGAATATGCGAGATATATTTTACTTTTGTACTTAACATTTCACTGTTTAACAGATGGAGATAAAAAAAATGTTGAACATTAACATTAAAAGCTTTAATGTTTACTAATATATTCCAGTAATTTAAATAATGTGTATAATATCAATCTATAGGGCATTTTTTAAAAGTCATATCTCAAAAGCCATTAGGAATCCGTCTATATTGGGAACGAATCACTTTGTCATTTAAAAATAAATACTGTGGAGATATTTAAATTTTCATCTGCAATTAGGCGTTAATTACCTAAATTTTAAGTATTCACAATTTCATCGTATAGTAGTAAACTAACAACAACAGGAAAGAATTTCATATGTCATAGTTCCACAAACCTATTATTAAGTTATCTTTCTAAACCTATTTGCTTGCAACATTCATTTAATATGTTTAAGTTGGCAATGGAACACAGCCAGATGGACGTACCTACTTCTTGAATTTTGACAATGTTGCACAAGTTGAAAACATCATTTAATATTCCATATTGATAAGGAACACATATATGAATTACTAAAGCTCCTGAATAATGGATTGGACACAGAATTGTTTATGATTGAGTGAAATGAGGATAAAGTCCAATAAAAATGTACGCAGTGTCATAATTTGTGGGTTCAGAATACATCTACAAATGTACGGCAACCGTTTGTTCGTTATCATGTATCTTGTAGTGTAACAAGTGGTGATAAGAATTTCATCCAAAGGAAATAAAAGAAAAAAATCCCGCAGCATCAGAAGAAATTGAATACGTCAGCTGGGCTCCTTTATTTAATAAAACGGTATGTATTATCGCCAGAAACACTTTATCCTTTTCAAGGAATGCCCCTTAGAATGTATTATTGAGTATTGAATTTTATTCAGGTTACATAAGTTTGAATATTTCATAAATTTCTGTTTATGAACAACTATTTTTCTTTTATAGGTAGTTTACTGTCATGTTCATCCTCTGATTTATTAACGCCATTTCTGCAGTAAATTTTATTCATGAAATTTTCCGTCGATTCCTTTCTGAGAGTCTGTATTATTGCACGATTGTTTAATTTATATCTTAGTTTAAGTTCAAATTACTTTTATTCAGGAGTAGTAAGATTTACTTTCAACTATGTACAGGATGGTTTCTACAGAGAACGAAAAGGAAAAGAACAACGCGTTAATTGAAAATAATAGAGAACAAAATGAGATGAAATACTGATTAATATAAAAAAACATAATTTTATTGAAGGTAATTAAAACACAGGTGTGAATCTGTCACCACTGGCAATATTAACGACTCCGTAATAAATAGCACGAAAATATACATTTAATTAAAATAAGTATTCCGAAATTAAAGTTGAGAACGTATGTATTTCGTAAAGCACTTCAACTTTGTATTGATCAATTTCTTGAAGTGTCCTGATCAATATTTGTTTGAACCTACCCTGCCCGCACTCCGCCCGATTAAATCACTACCTCCACCCCAATGGCGTCCAAAAATCGTATGTCCTTTGATGGCGATGCACCCTACACTCCTCACAGGATAACGACCAAGGATTGATTTGAAAGAGGATACTTGTGACTATCCAACGGTACCTTATTTGTCCCGATTTGTTGTATCCTTGAAAAGTTATTTAAAGTCAAATTTGAAAAATGTGAATTTTATGGTCAACTTTGATACAAACGATCAGGACACATACGATATCGCTGGAAAGCCACAAGTGATCTTTTTCAAATGAGGAGTTATAAGGATTTTACTAGGTGCACCTCCGCCAAAGTACGTAAAATTTTTGGACGCCATTTTGAAGAGCAAGGAGTAATTTTAGGGGGTCTCCGAACAAACGTTGATCAGGACATTTCTTCAAGTAATCGATAATGTACCGCATACCGATTAATTACCGGGCACCCTGTATAATGGGAAGAGAAAAATAGCTTGGTAATTATTTATAGATCGAAGCATTACAAAAATATATTACGGAAACCGCTGGATCAACTAGAAATGTGAAGAGTTATCTTTCATTCTTTTACTCTTAAAATAGCTTATCCTTGCTTGTGAGACAAAAACTCCTATATAAGTGGTGTGCATATTACATTTTTGTCTTTATATATTTGCCCATGTATTCAACACTAGTCAACTGAAAATTTAACAATATAGGAGTATTCAAAATTTAGATGTTGGCGGAAGCAATTCAGTACGAAATGCCTCCACAAAGCAATAAAGCAGCTAAAGTCATGATTCACGGAGGATTTCGTGACAAAATTTCGTTAATCTCCTTATGACAATGAAGTGGCCCTGCAAAGTTTTCTAATTATTATCAATCGTCAAATAAACTTTTGTTACAAAGCTTTTAAGGGGAGAGATAAAATGCCTGTGTTAACTTCCTGCAATTCCCTCTAGACATATCTCGTGTGGAGATACCTTTCTGATGCCCGGCCTTGGATCTTAATAATTTATCTTCTCTTAGCTCTTTTAAAGAATTTCTTAAAATGATGTCAACCTGGGTTTTTTCCTTCTACTTCTTTTATTAACTGCTTGTATGACTCAGTGGTTTTAGTAACACTTAATAGGATATTATGACTTGTCCTCTCTTAAATTGTTTAGTAAAAGAATCGAGAACAAAGTAATTATATTATTCCATTCTTCATTACGTACCTTTAGTGCGGTGTAGATTTTCCTCGTTCCCTTTAATGTCAGTTATTTACTATAAAGATCAATAAATAATATCCTGTTGAGTACCTGGCCAACCAGACGGGAAAATGCATTTTACTTTCATAAATGCGAAGGAAAAGTTTCTCAATATTTTACGTGCATTGCGAGGTCTTGAATACCTCTTTAGCACATAAATTGATTTTGCTGGCAGACTTTCTACTCTCGGTAAACATCTTGGGGCATTCAATTTCGTGCAATATTGCAGCTCAAAGTTTCGTTTTCATTTATGATAATGCCTGAAAGAAATGACTTCGCCGAACCTTATCTGCAAAACTTTACAATCACGTTGAACTGTTTGCAGAAATTAAATATGAAAAAGTATTCTGTAATTTAGAGTAATAAGAAGATATTTTTTTGCAAGCAAAAAAATATTACTGGTCTTTAAAAATATAATTTATATATTAGAATTCATGGAAAGCTATAGAAAAACCGTATTGTCAATAAGGATTGACATAATTTTTCCTGTTACCATGATCCAGAATGTTATTTATGACCAGGAGTATGACATAAATTCCGTTTTCCATATAAACCAAATTAGAAACCTGAACTTTTATCAAATCTCTTGATCGTAGAAACAATAATTTCTTATATAAAAACAGGTTTTAAACAGAGCTCTCAATCTTAGTAAAGAGACTAAATTGAAATCCAGCCTGCTGCAAAAAAGATGAACATTGAGAACAATACAAAATTAGAACTCTTTATTAAATTGACTAAAACTAGTTGCTTTATTTTTTTTAACTTGTACCGGTTCTCAATTTTTAGACATGGTACTTATCACCATAGATAGAGTTGCTGCACTCGGGGAACTGATCATTGCCACCAAGGAGATCAAGAAGCAAGAATTCTCTATACATTTCAAGAATCTGTTAATTCCTAACCTTCTGAAGGTCATTAATTCGACGGTTGATGGTCAAACAAATCCGTTTATTAATTGGAGGTAGTCTGTTCTGCAACAGATTCCATATAAGAAAGACCCGAGAGGATATGCAATTGGGGCCAAGAACCTTGTGCAATGTAGACTATAAAATATACTGTAAAGTACTAGATGCGATACTTGGTTACTATAAGCACTTGTTCATGAGCGTGCGGAGATGTAGATGGTCGTTATACCCCTGTATCAAGAGAAGGCTTTCAACTGTGTCTCTCATAAGAACCTTCTAGCTGTTGTCGAGTCATTTGGACTCTCGGACCCGGTGACTGAAAATCATCTGGAGGATGTACAGAGACTCTTTTTTCTTAATTAATCATCTGGGGCAGATTATGTCTCCCCATCCCATCTCGTTGTCGTCGTATTTTGCGAGAACTCATTCTTATTTTAAGCAATCGAAATCAGTCAAAAGGACTGATATTTAATTCATCACAAAAATCTAAATATCGTTTTAAGAAGTGAAACTTTTTGAGAAATTATTACCTCACGAACCTAATTCACTTTTCGTAGCAACCACCAGCTATAGGTGTAGTTGCAGACTTGCTTACCATTATTGTCAGAAATTAAGAACTGCTTTAAAGATTTGACGCGTGACCGGAAATATTTATACAGTGAAACAGGAGTTCTACTAACCGAGGTACACTCCTGATGTCTCTAGGGCAAACTTAAGAATTCAGCCGAGCCAACATTGTCCTGGCCGTCACGTTTTAAGCTGGCATCTCTCCATGATTACATCAAATTTCGAGTGTATTGCTTTCAACTTAATTTTAGTTGCCAACAAAATTTGAACAATATGACCACTACTATTGCATTACCCGGGTTTATTAGAGTGTCGCGGCACGTAATTTCGAAATTGCTTCCTGTCAGTTGTATTTTATAAATGTAATTATATCTGTCACTGATATCTTATACTAGATTGTGATGAGAATTTTAAAACATATTTCCGTAAGTTTTCTAGAAATCGTAGTGTTATTTCAAAAAAAAAAATCACTGGTATACATAAGAAAATTACAAAGCTCTTATTGATCTTGAAGTAAGGAACAAGTTAATTTCCTGATGGTCTTCTTACAACACCGACTTTTATGGGCAAAGGAAAATTAACGACTTTTCTTTCCCACTTAATTTCTATAGACTTGGGAAATTCAGTTCATACCGTTTCGATTTTATCGCCACACCTCACAGCAGATGACATAAATATTCCTTTAATGGGCCTATTAAATTTTTATTGGCTTTTATTGCTTTATGTTATTGTTTCGATCCGGGGGAATTATTAGCGACCAGTCAACCAATATTGAAATTAAATGCAACAATTTCCTGGGACATTTCGTCCGTACGTAACTAAGGGATTTCTGGTGGAAATAAGCCTTAATAAAATGGTGGGAAAGTTGAAAAATATTTACATTAACTCGATATTGAGTGGAATCATTTAATTTCGAATTATCTTGTGCCATTTTTAAAATATGTATTAATAAAATAAATTTAATAAATAATGCATTATTACTCAAATGAAGTAATTGTTTGATTTATTAACTACGACATTGATAACTATCATTCAACCAAAGACGCACGAAGATCGTCAATCGAGCCGAAGCACCACACAACCTAGAAAACAAGGTGGATGAGCTGGCGTTGAAGGAAGTAGTTGCATCCAAAACCCTGCCCAATTCTTTTATTACTTAACTCATCCGATAAGTCCTCATTGCAAGTTGTAAATCCTGTATCATGATACACCATTTTTCGAAATATTTGATAACGGGGCGTAAAGGTAAAGTGACTGTGGCTTTCGAGCTAGACGGATACTGTATTATTGATGAATTCTACTCCCTAGAGCAACTATTCCATTACCGGTGTAGAAGTCACTTAAGGAACTCAACTTGGCCAAGTTGCGGCACATGTTGGAAGACAGTATTTTGTGCAGTCCTGGATTTTTTCAGCGGCCTACAAAAATTAATTTCCTCGTACAGACAAGCGAGATAATCGAATAGTAACCCTAGCTTCAAGAAAGTGTTCTCCGACCAACGAGTTCTGGTTGAAGTGCTGCGTGTACGATCGAAATGGTATGGAGTGGTTCGACAAATTTCGTAATAACTTCTTAAAAGAATCGAATTACGATTTTAGAATGCTATGAGTGAACTTGTGAAGGCTTAGCACTCTGAGAAAACAGCAGGGATTGAAAGCCACCGTTAATCATAACCCAAAACCGAGTTAATGAGATGGATTAATACTAACTCTAACCCTAACCAATAACCCTATGTTATAAGAATTTATACTATTTGTACACGTGAGAACTAAGAAAAAGTCTGATTACTGAACTGAAAACGTCGTCTATTTAAAATTCTAGTCAGTTTAACATGTGCGCCCGCATAAAAAATGTTCAAATGCTATCAAACAACGAACAATAAAGCATATTTTTTCCTATTCAGAAATTCTCGTCTATATTTGATCGACTTAGGAATATGCTCCCAAATTTAAATTTTCTGAAGATAGAAGCGTCAATCTTAACGGTCGGTGCGTACTCGTGATGAGGTGGTACTTTAGGATACAGTGATCACTACACAGTTTCTTCTTGTCTTTTTAGTTTTTAGTCGTCTAGCCACTTGATTTTAGGATTACGGTGAAAAAACTGTCTATTCTATTCCTATTCTATTCTATTCAATTCCTGTATTTATCTCTATATATTTTTTTACATATTTCGTACAAGTTTAGTGAATAAAAATTACAGTATATACAGAAGATCTGTATAAATTAACATAAAACAAACATTTCGAACGGTGCATTTATTTGAACCAAGGCATCCATTAGTTAAGTGCATATACGTGTTTCCAAATTTAATTAGTAACGATTTTCACGTTTCAGATACTCGAAAACGAAGGGTGTTTTTAAGGAATTAACGAAAAGTTTAAGTAGATAATGCGAGCAGAAAATGAAAGCCATAAATGTGATAAGCTTCCAATTATCCCATTCTGAGACGATGCGATGGATTCCTGAATTGCAATGAGATTTCTGGGGAGATGTGTGCTACCCTTATTCAATACCAGAGGAAAAAGAAGATAAAATTAGTCATGTGCAGAATTCTCTATATTTCTACAGTACAGGGATAGATAAGTTAAATTTTATTATTGAAAAAGATACTTAGCTTTGTTTTTTTAAATATTGTTAATAGATATAATAACAATTAGTTATGTGCCACCATAAAAAATTTGTTGGCAATGCCCTATGACGTTCGACAAGAGTTTTCTACTGAATTGTACTTACATATTATTTATCACCAGGTTTATTATTCCTATTTTTTAAATACAACACACGTACAATTTTTTTTATAATGCAACGATTTTTTTTCGATTATAATGCAAAATTGACCAAGAACTCAACCGGATATAATTTTCCTTCATATGTCCGTACCTATCAAGTCAAGTCAAGTCGCAGCTGGGAGAGAAAATTCTCTTTTGGATTCTGTGGGAAATTTTTATGATGAAATTAAATATTGGCAATTTTGCACACAAATGTTTTATTTCAATATTGGACATTTTATTAAAATTTATAGTTATAAAAATCTATTAAACCTGTATGTATAGATAAAAGGTATGTTTTTGTTTACACGTAAATGTTATGTTTACACGTAAATGTAAACTATGTTTATAATTCAAGGTATAAACTTAATATTTGAATATTTACACAACATGAAGATGTAATAATAGATTAAAGCTGCCCGAATATCTCATGTTTTATTTTTGCATATAAAAGAGTACTACAAACCTAAACAAGAAAGATTTACTGAAGGGCAACTTAAAGTCTAATAGCTGCAGCTGGCTACATTGATTTTTAATTACGTGTTTCTTAGCCCTGGGTGATTAACTACAATCACTAATCAAAGGTTCATTAAAGTAACGATGGCTATCGTCAGCAAATTTCCGAGATATACAAAGTTTTCTGATGAGTAGAATTTCCGCACGGGGGGTGTCTAATGGAAAGCAAACAACTGTAATGGTGCAGGGAAACGCTAAAAGCATTTTGAAACTCCAGCA
>QYTT01084092.1:33495-57632 GCA_006980735.1 Dasypogon diadema
AAGTCGCAGCTGGGAGAGAAAATTCTCTTTTGGATTCTGTGGGAAATTTTTATGATGAAATTAAATATTGGCAATTTTGCACACAAATGTTTTATTTAAATATTGGACATCTGTATAGATAAAAGGTATGTTTTTGTTTACACGTAAATGTAAACTATGTTTATAATTCAAGTTATAAATTTAATATTTGAATACTTACACAACATAAGATGAAAGAGTTTACGATATTTTCAAAAATTTTAAGAATAAAATAGATTAAAACTGCACGAATATCTCACGTTTTATTTCTGCATATAAAAGAGTACTCTAAACCTTAACAAGAAAAATTTACTGAAGGACTACTAAAAGTCTAAAAGCTGCGGCTGGCTACATTGATTTTTAATTACGTGTTTGTTAGCCCTGGGTGATTAACTACAATCACTAATCAAAGGTTCATTAAAGTAACGATGGCTATCGTCAGCAAATTTCCGAGATATACAAAGTTTTCTGATGAGTAGAATTTCCGCACGGGGGGTGTCTAATGGAAAGCAAACAACTGTAATGGTGCAGGGAAACGCTAAAAGCATTTTGAAACTCCAGCAAAATATTCAGAACAAGCAACTGACATTCTGTGCAAACACAGGAAAATCTTCAAAAATGTGGTTTAATACAGTGAAATAATAAAAATCTATTTACATATCCATAAATCTAAATAAAACAAAATATATGACTTACAATTCAATCGAAAGCACTTGTAGGTGGTTTAATTTTTTTTACCTGATACATATACAGGGTGTCCGGTAATTAATCGATATGCGGTATACCAATCGATTCCTTAAAGTGCCCTAATCAAAGTTTATTTGGAGACCCCCCCCCCCCTGCCTAAAATCACTCCACCCCTCTCAAAATTGCGTCCAAGGATTTTATGTCCGTTTACCCTGTAAAATACCAAAACGTGCACAGGCACAACGTAAAGTGTCGCTGACATTGCTTTGAAAGAGCATCCACCAACATTTCCTTAAACTTGTCGTGTCGTTGCCGTTGCGCTTCTTTCCAATGTGAAGGGAGGCATTAAACTACACAAGAAAAATATTCATCTTATTGGTACCGCTATGTATCGTGTCGTGTCGTCAGTGTGAATCAACTGTAAAGAGTTGTGATTGAAGTCACTTGACGGAGTAATTTGATTGGTAATTAGAGTAGACACGATATCTGAGGTTAAAAAGAGATCAAGTTGGGAGAGGTTTTTAGTGTTAAAATAAGTTGGGAGTGAATTTAAAACTTTTAAGTCTAACTTCTGCGAAGCGTACTTCAGGAGTGCCTATAACGATTTCGAAGAAAGAGTTATGGAAACTTGTAGAAACCTCGAAATCAAAACGATTTGGTGGGCAATAAACAGCGTTTAATAGACACTTACATGAACACGAACTAATTTTTACACAAATATAAGTATATGGAGTATATGAGTATATGGAGTATATTGAGCTGGTGTATTTTAAGCCTATTATTCTAACACGAAGTTTAGTTAATCTTTGGTTTTATGTTCACTATTTTGAAATAATATTCAAATTAGAATTGTTGTTTGAATATTTATTAAATAAGTAATTCACCGTAAATGACATTCATTAATTCTTGCTAAGGAAAAGCAATGTAAACAACCCTGAAATTTTCTCAGTAAAAAGTTGTAAAAGTTTTATGATAGTAACTTAAAGGTAATAAACTACTTTCGTGTCAGCTATCTGAACAATTTCATCTCCTGAATTAAGTAAAATGGCATAAAAACAGAAACCATAAAAGAACCGGTGAATATTTTTGGTTGTTTTACTTTCCCTAAAAAGCAAACATTCATTGTAAAGACAATTTAAGATATAAATTTCCACAAATGTTAAAAAAGGAATGGTTAACACTATCTTTTTAATAGTATTGCGTGGCCTCCACATGCTTCCAATGCTACTAGGATGATGTATTATCGTAGATATTAATAGCACTTGAAGTAAAGGTCATTTCGCCAACTTCAAATATTTTATTCAAACATCCAAACAAATTCAGCATATTTCAACGTATTGTATAACGAAAATATGGAAAAAAGAGCTTTTAGAACAAAAAGTGGGCTTCCAGAGAGAAAAGTATCATCCAAATTCTTGGCATACAACAAATAATGTCAATATAATCTTCAAGATGTTTGCACTAAGCAACTCAAATTTTATTTCGTATCCTTTCAGAATCTGGGATGAAAGTGTAATCCCTGTCCTATTGCAGAAAACTTTCTATTGAATTACAAAATTGTAAAAGCTGCTTGCTATATAGCGCTCAAGTGTCAGTTCAACACCACTTTTAACTGAATCCGAATAAATATAAACTCTCAACGGAGTCTCTAAAGTTCTCAATTTCAACGATACACTCCTTTTAAAGAGTTATCCTTAAAGTCATCTAGATGATGCCTTTCTTCGATTTGATGGAAAGTGCTTACAGTGAAATTTCTTTTCTATGCAAATTTTATATCTAAAGATTTTTATCTGCCGTGAAATTTAATGATTAGTTTATGGTCTGCGGATTGAGTGCGTTACTTGTTTGTTCTATCTGTTTATGACAAAGCAATACTTGACCTCAATTCCAGTTGCTGGCTCCATAGATTTGTTTAATTTTCATATTTAGTTCCCAATTTATGCAGCAGTAAATGGCAAACAACAGGATTGTTATCCATCCATCCCATCTGATAGTGTTTTAAAATAATTTTTTGATCAACCTGGTGCTAAATTTATAAAAAGTATATCCAGCGATCCCGAAAATTATGAAGATTTAAAATTGTCGTGAAGTAAAGGATATAAAGGATGTAAAGGATATAGAGCTGTACAATTTTTTTCCTTTTATTTGCACGAAATCTTAGTTCTTTTAGTAATATAGTAATATACTTTTTGAACTAATCGAGATTATGTAGTGAAGAGTCAAAATATATATAAGACCTAGTATGTTGAATTATGATGTCTCTGGTATAGCGACATTCCTTTGTAAAGGGTTAATACTAAATTGTTAGGCTTTTGATTTTAGTTCGGACTAGGTTTCCAGGGCAGATTAAAAAAAAGGTGTCAAAAAAAGTAGTAAATGCTCAAAACAAGGAGTGGGGAAACGTGGCCTATTTTCAGTTTTCCGATTTGGAGTCTCATAAAACACATCCATACAAAATTTCAAAGTTATAGGTTGCTTTCCCTTCGAATTGTATCCAAAAATCCAATATGGCGGGCCTATCAAGGAATGCATATGAACCATTTTCATTTAATTGGTTAAGAGTCTCATAAAACTGCTCCTTACTAAATTTGAGAGCTATACGTTGTTCCCTATTTGAATTATACCCAATACTCCAAAAATTCAATATGGCGGCCTATTGAAGGAGTAGGGGGATTCGCCCCATTTTCAAACTTAAACCTACAAATTTTCTGAAAGCAATATGTACCAAATTTCAGCCTTCTAGCTCAGTTTGTTTTCGAGTTATGGTGTATACAGACAGATGAACGGACGGACAGACGGACATTCGATTTGCTTTCACATTCTGAGCATATGTATATAATTCATACTGCTCTAGCATTATTGGTCCTATGAGATACAAACGTTAGGTCAAAACTAATATACCCTATCTATCATATAGGGTATTAAAATATTCGAATCTTTTGAATTTTCACCCTTTAGAATTTCGATCTTAAGAAATACTTCGATTAGCAGGTTACATTTGTATTCGTAGGATTAGAATTAAGGATTAGTAAAACTAGCAGGATTAGTATAGGACATAGGGTTAAGAGTTAAATAAAAACTGTTGAAAACGAGGAAGGATGGCGCACGTCGAAAGAACACACTATTATAGAACTCTAAAGAACTGGAGCACATCCCCGGAAATTCTTATCTTTTTTATTCAAATTTGATTCGATTCGAAACACGTGGAACCAGTGGTCACAATGAATATTTTCATTTTCCCACATAGAAATTTTTTCTGGAAAATGCCTAAATATTCTACAGATAAGATACCACAGGATTTCACCAGGATTTCACCAGGATTTGGAATTTAATATAATAAAATTTTGTTATCCGTTCGGGCATCGAACACGACCACATAGAAAAACCAACCGCAAGCTACAATAGAGGCGATTTTATTATAAAAGTGAGCTCACTGGTAGGCCAAGCGAGCCGTTAAAATTCTGCAAAATGAGAGTAATGATAAGTGGAAATGTTAGAGGGAAAAATTGCACGAGAGCACAAGAAGTGGCTAGGAAAAAAGAAGAAAAGAGAAGATACAAGGACTTTTAAAGAAAATAACTAATGTAAGAAAAGTATATAAAAGGAAAGGAAGAAGTTGGTAGAAAGGCGATTGACACTCAGAAAGGAAATTTTGAGAGGAAATGAACGGCAGGACTAACAAAAGGAAGATCTAGGAAAACATGTCCGGTTTAAGTAGGTGGTCAAAATTAACGAAAAGAAAAGGTTAAGCAAAGATAAGTATTCCTAGATTTCGCCTAAATTTCCACTTTTTCAATTTATTTCAACACTCCATTCCCAACGAGTTCGTGGACTCGAAAATAACTGCGCAGCGCCCATTAACGAAATAGATAAAAAATTTGCATGAGAGTATCCAGCCCTTTCTCTAACCTGAGCACTGTGCAATTATGCGACGAATGAAATTGGTACGGAGATGTTAGAATTTTTTGTTCTCCAGATATTCAAAAAAAAGTTCACAAAGGGACGAACAACCACACGCATACACAGACATCTCTCTAAAAACGATGGATTGGGGCTCTAGCGACCTCGAAACGTGGAAATATTTCGAAATTTTCAGCAGCTTTATAAACAGAAACAACTTTTACATGAATTAAATTGTTAAAACAAGACTGCGATTTGAAATTTATAATTTTTCTTATTAAAACACTCGGAGCAGATTAAAATTCAAGTGAAACATGATTGATACGAAACAGTTGACATGTTACAAGGAGTCTTTACGTGAGTGAAAAACACACGCAAGTAGCTCATATTTTACGAAATTCTAACTGAACTCAAATCATTTGTAGTTTCCTGCACCTTGCATGCTAATGAACAGAAAATGGGGTATTTTTATTCTGTTTTTAATTAACCAGATTTTAATCAAAAGACTTATAAGCTTGAAGAAAAATGAAAAAAGTACATTTTTCTGTAGAAGATATGAATGTAGTTGGGAAGAGTTCGACGACATATAACGTAATGCTTTGGTTTGAATCGTAAATGCTGAAGTAATACCACGCTGGTAGAATTAGTCCTTCGGAAAACTTCGCTAAAAATAAAATCATAGCTAGCTTTACTGCAGTCATAAGATTTTTCGATATTGTTGCCGTGACAAAAATGATGAAAATGTTAAGGAAGAAACGTGTACATTACTTCATTAATGAAGTAATGAAGTAATGAATATAATACATTCCTAAGCACAAAGAATTTTAACACAAGGAAGTCATTAAAAATTCATGAATTACTCTTTGGTAGGTTATTCCTCCATTGATTCATTGAAGAAAATGCAAGGGCAAAAATAGGGTTCAATTTAAATATACAATTTTTATTGCCGTTTTATTATGTTCCTTTATTTTGATAAACAGTTAAAAGTTTTCTTTTAAATTTAAGAAGGAAAAACAAATGATAAATGATAGAAAACGCGAATTTTTCCGCTACCTTACTTTTTGCATTACCATGTTATTGATGTTAATGACTTCTATTAATCTTGGATGAAATTATTCATGGCAGTGTTTGTTAATCTTGATTTGCTACTGGGATAAATAATTGAAAAGACTGTAATATATCTAAGTAGGAATTTCTTGTTTCTGATGAATATGTCACTTATTGATTTCATGCATGAATGCTACTTCGATGAGGTAATGCACCAGATAATGCCATTCAAATGCGGCTTTATAATTGAAAACGTCACGAACATTTTGAAAACCACAACAAAACTTTACACCATGGATCAACATTACTTTCTTACCCTGGTCATTGCTTGCACACTAAAGACTTCATTCTAGCAGATTTTATGCATAATCTTAAAAATATCGGAACTATAAAGTATGACATGGTCAAATAAGAACTAAGAAGTCCCTTCTATGGCAAAAGTAATATAATTATTTCAATTTTCGCTCTATTTATAGTCCTCAACCTTATTCAAAACAGAAATGTAAAAGGCTTCTCATAATAGATAAATTCAACTTTGTGTGCATAAAACACATTTTAAGATTCTTTTGGATTGGTAATTTTCATCTTATTCAGCACAATTGCTCCAATTCGACATACATCCCGGCATATCTACAATCGATATATTCTCAGCCACCAAAGAAATACCCCCTTATTGGGAGAGTCGTATCAATTTCTATCTGCTTTGCATATCAATGCATGAATTGAAACTCGAGTTTTTGGGGCGGGGGCGATGAATGGAAGAAATTCTGGGGAAAATTAAATTTTCTGAACACTTTGAAGTCGACGGGACCTATCTAAATAGAATAAGGCTTCAACATTCTGGAATTCTTTACACTTTCTATGATTGAAAGTTTCAGTAACAGGGTCTGATCGAAACCTTTTAGTGGACAAATTCAGCTGAACTCATGCTGAATACAAAATAAAATTTCCTTTTTTTGCTACACCTTCCGAATACCCAAGAGAAAACACTTTCAATCAAAACAGATTTCAGTGCGAAGCTTTCTATGACTTCATAATCCAAGATTTATCAAATTTTGTCTATTTACGGTTTGCTTTGTGTGATTTGATTATTAAGTAAGAGGACTTTATTTTCCCAGGACATTTATCGGATTTTTTTTTAAATTATTGCAAGTGAACCCTGACTGAATTTTTAATTCCGTTTGTCATTGATAGCATTAGAAATTTCCACATATTTGTTAAGATAAGATTTATTTATAATGCTTTTCAAAATTTTTCACTTTAAAAAAATGTCCCTTTTATAACTTGGCATGCGGATCATAGTTTTATTAATTATACCATTCTTTGTGTTCACATGCTCTCGAATGAGGGCCTCAAGTAACCACTTCGATGTTTTGAATGAAAGTTGGACAATTATCCGGGCCGATAGTTCACAGAGACCTAAATTCTGTTTACTAAGATGTTGCCTAAGCTCAGGGGACAACCCTATGATGCACAGCTTAGGCGAAAGGAAATTAGAGAACAGGAGATTGGGAAATTTTAACCTGACAAATGTCGCAAGTGAGCCACACAATTTTTGGTATGAAATCCCGGTGGCTTCGCAAGTACGACTATCGTCAGTAGAATTTCCTCAACCACTGGTATCCAGAGAAAACGCCGTGTCCTGTGCTAGATTTGAACGCCAACTTAGGGCGGCATCGACTATGATACTTCTTTGCTTTTTGGAGGAAAAGTTGGATATAGCTTTGCTGTAGGAACACTGAATCCACAAGGGATTACTATCTAGAAGCGTAGGGGGAGGGGGATTAGGATCAGAACATATATTACGCCGAGACATGGTGTGCGGGAGATTTTACTAACACAGCGCCACAGTTGTGTGTGTAGGAAGTGGTGTTTTGGTGGTTGTTTCTGTGTACTTAGGATTATTCAGACGCATTCCCTACAAGGGAGCTGAAGGGCTTGGTGCGCTATGCGAAGAGGCAAAACACGGAGCTGATCATTGAGTGCGATGCAAACTCACAAAATACATTGCACGGATAACAGCTCCAGAGGAGAAGTTCGTCTCGAATTTGTGATTGGAAGAAACCTGTATATTTCTAGCAAGGGAATGGAGCCAGCTTTCATCGATGTCAGATGGAATGAATTTTTTGATGAAAAAACCTGAAGATTAAAAAGTAATTGCCTAAGTACAGAGAAAAGTAAAGGTGGTGCTGCATCGCCCCAGTCATCACACAGGA
This sequence comes from Dasypogon diadema, assembly GCA_006980735.1. Lineage (NCBI taxonomy): Eukaryota > Metazoa > Arthropoda > Insecta > Diptera > Asilidae > Dasypogon > Dasypogon diadema. The sequence goes on from QYTT01084092.1 coordinate 41,364, forward strand.
AGTATATAATGGTGGTTGGACCTATTCTGACACACGGTAGTCTGGCGCCAGGAGATAAATTTTTCATTGGACTGGACAATCAAGCATAGGTCAGAGGGAATGTGTGCTCCTCGAGAAATGAGGTAATACTGTTTAGGTTAGGTTGGCTACACAATACGGACTTTTTCTGATCTTTACGGTGAGGTAGGGTTCTGTTTCTAACTAACTAGCTTTTCCTTGCCACTGAATTTTTTTTTTTTTTTCATATCAGTACACTTTCTGTTTCCTTCTTGAGTACATATGTATTCGAGAAAATATGTATCCACTTTAAGGATGGAAGTTAATATTCTGCGCTAAATTGCCAAAGGTCGACGCAAAATTTGAATTCTGTAGCTGAAAATCGATATACATATGTACATAACTAACTTTCATTACTTTTTTGCAAACAAATGTGTTATACTTCTGGAAGTTGGATTTAAATTCTGTATTATTTCCGATTTTCAATAAATATGATAATTTTATTATTAATTATAGAATGAAACAGCCTAAGACCTTTCTATGTGCACCTCAAACATTGCAGAAAGCACTAAAGCTCTTCTAATAAAATGTGGAAATGTAAAAACAGAACTAATATCCCTCTATAGAAATTTGAAATTCTCTACGGAAATGCTCATATTAACTAGTTTCTAACTATTCACATATGTATTAGCACAAGCAAGAAAGCTAATTTCTCCAGATTTATCCGTAGTTTGAGAATTTGCATTTAGATTTCAGAGCTGCTCTGAATTAAAACACTTCATCAGACAGAAAACTAATTCCATTCAAACAAGTTCAAAATTGCACCTATGCAATTTACATTTGGATCACATCCCTTCTTGGAAGCAGTTGAAACTTGAAGACATTTAAAAGTTTTTATCAAAGAACTATCGACCATGAGCACGTTCAGAGTTCACGGGATAGAGTGCAATTTATGAGAAAATTTTGCAAGAGACGAAGAAGGTTATTTGAATTCTCAAATGTTCTGAGCAATTTGGCTCAATAAGAACTAACAGCAAGCCAAATTTCCTTGGAATATATATATGTATGTATTTCAACTTATATAATTTTGTATGGCATTTTGTGATATTATTTTTAGTTTTGACTATTCGAAAGGTATAAATTTTAATTCTTAATGATGATCCATGTGTAATTTTAATTTATGAAAACGTACTTTTGCTGAACACGTTGAATGCCACAATTAACATAAAAGCTTTCGTGAGAGAATTACGTATTAACATGCATTCCACCTGAGAGAGAGCTTTTAAATGGTGGCACCGGCGACTCACCACGGCATTCAACGTGTTGACAAAAAATTATTATGAAATATATTGCGAAAGAAGTCCGAGTATTACCATCACATTTCAACACACTGTGTAGACATTAAATTATTTTGACTTTAAATTACATATAAATGACATTCATCTGGATATGCGCAGCTTTCCACAAGTCAGTAAATTTTTTCCCCGTTGATTGTGAAAATGACCTGAAACTCCCATTAGTCTGACATCCAATTAATTTGTGACAGGAAAAGACAAGTATTCCCACTTCAGGATGAGTTAGCACTTTATTGACCTTTCATCCTGGGGGATATATTCCCAGTGCCCGAAGTCAGCAAAACTTTTTTTTTCTGGTAAATGGATGTGATTTCTCTCCTATCCTCTTCGACTTATAAAAGTTCCAGGTTTCCACAAATTACGGAAGCATCTGACCATCAATTTGATCAAAGATACCCAAAAGCCTTTAGATGACTGCCTATACCTATAATTCGCTTACATCAAATGTGATAATTTGTCGGTAATTCATCGGAAAAAAACGATAATATCAGGTATCATCTTTTCACTATTCCTTTTGGATAGGTGTTTAGGAGATTGGAGATAGTCCCAGACAAACTTGGATTCTACGCTATAGGATTTGAGTGCATTGAGAGCAGCCTGGTTGTCTGCGAGTAGATATTGGAACAATAGATGTATCTACGATGACAGATATTGGTGCAACCCCTTATCACCTCAGCCTGGATTATAGTGGGCAGCGAACTCAAGGCTTTTGAAGTATGACATCTGGGACTATATACGTCAAGTCCGTCCACCATACAATTGAACCTTGTAGGAAGGATGGTTCGCTGGAATGCCATTGTTGACAGTCTCCAAAGACCACGACGAAAGGCTGTTCGAAGTCCAGCTTAGTTGTATATCGGATGCTGCGGTCATTGGATTGAGATTTATCTCATTAAGGACTTTAATCTGCTCAACCAAGTCTCCTGCTTTCGTTAAATGCGTACTAATACTTGTCATGCTTGATAATAATGAAATACCGTTTATCAATTCTGTTTCTAATTTAAGAGTAAAGATCAACGACCTTCTAACATTTTATGATTAATTTATATCCCCTTTTGGGGAAATATATGGTGAATTGCGTAAACTATGGCTGTCGGCTGATATTCTGCCCCAAAAATTGGCAGTTAAGGCTTTAAGGACTCCTTTGTTGCATTACTATAGTTATGGAAGATTAGGAAGATTTTTTTACACTTACGATGTAAACTGTAAGTCGCTTTTGTGGATTGAAAATGGTTGTTTTTGGATGACGCCGATCTGGTCACACAGGTCCTTTCAGACTGCTGACATTTGGGTGCCCTCTCGCCATATATTTAAAAACTTTGACTTCGCTGTTTAATATAATAAGAAAAAAAAACTAAAGTACTTAAATATTTATATAAATATTTGCACTTGTTGTGGACTTCGAAAGGACGTAACGCACTTATCTTGGTCTCTCATACTTTGAGCAATAAGGCAATCTACTTTATCGAGGTGATCTCTCTCTAGGCTTGCGAATTTTAAGTATATCCTCACTAGTTAACGGCATGTAATGCCCACGGGACTCGATATTTATTAAATCGACTAAAACCATTTAAGTAGCCAGACCAGGGTCCATATACATAATTCATGTTTTACCTTTGCCTACATTCACAATTTCTGCGTGTTGAACTACACCATATCATATAATATAGCATAGGATGGGCTGTAAATCGAAACTACTCTTTATTCATGCATATGAAAACTATAGATAAGGTATACAACAATATCCAACACCTGAGCTGAAAAGATACTCACTCTATCCTCACTTATAGAAGTAATAACAAAATTCAAAACAGCTGCTAAATTCTGAATATTACAAAAGTGGCTTTGTTTATAGTACATTATTGAGACCAACAATTTTTCTGAAAAATTACAAACAACTTTCTTATTCTTTAGAAAACACTCTATTCAAATTTCTCCTCATCTCTGCAGCAACCGAAAAAACTCTTCACTATCCGGCACGAATTTACTTCTCATGCATAATGACAAAAGCTAGGCAGAAATAGGGTAGCTATATCCATTAGGGCGGATTGGTTTAATGAATTTTTGATGGAAGGAAATAGCCTGCCTGGTTGGGCAAATTCCTAGCTCCTTCCCCTTAACAAATTTCTGAATTTCAAATAGCCAACTAAATTGAAAACTGTCGGCAGAGTTAAGTACCAAATGGTTTTCGGATAGTGCATCCGATAATGGGGCTGACATCAAAGAATTTCAAATATCTTCGGTGAGTTATTCAGAGATACACTTGAATGAATAAGAAATTGGTTTAGGGCATCGAAAAATTACTGATACCGGTTGATTCGAATAAATGCCCTCTTTTTGGTTTATTTGGGTTCCCAATTGATGCTACCTAAAAATTCTCAGTAGACATTTGGGTTTTCTTGTAAAGGTATCGTTTCTATGTACGGTAGTTATAAGAAAATTGAATAAGTACAAATCTGATAAAGTATAATATTTTTTTAGTAATATTTTTAAGTGAGTGGAATATTTAAATATTCAATTTAGAATAAGTGGTCCAGATAGAGTGGTGATAGAGAACCTCATAATGAATTCAAATAATCGCAAAAATGAACCTGCTTATTAAAAAAACTGAGAAAATAATAAAAAAACTAGAAAATATGGGAAATTTTATCAAACCATATCTTTGAATAGTATAGGATGAATATTCAAATATAGATTTTTCTAGCTTTGTAAGCTGTTGTTAGGAACTTCTATAGATAAGTGATGTCAGGATTCGATTGAGGGACCGTCCTTTTAGTGCCGGATCAGTGTATTAGATATATTTCATCATACGTTTCATTAGTGTTATAAAAGAAAACGCACCACTTGATGATTCATTAGGCTCTACACTTGATTCCCAGGACAATACCTAATAAGTTTTCTCCTTTCTACAAAAGTTGTAAACGTCTACATACGGGGATATAAAATACGACGCAACGAATTTAAAGAATGTAGATGACAAGTCACCACAACCTATGGAATTTGACTTTATGGAGCGAAATAAGGACTTTTGAAAAATCAGTACAGGCAAAAGGAAGGCCAACATTAAAAAAATCGGCGCTGTTGGGCACATTATCTGTGACCGTAGAGGATCTGTTGTTAGCAGTCGATCTTTAGGCCTACCTACAAGATTTGTGAGGTTTCTGTTCTTACCAAGAATATCTTGGTGTATATTTCTAGTTATAAAATTTATCCTCAGATAGCTCTTGATGTAGCTCGCCGACAACCAGAGTCTAAAGTAGGGAATATAATTTTTCCTATGGTTCAACCTCTAATGACAATTGTGGTGATTGATTTCAGGTTGAAGTAGTTTTTATCAGACCACAAAATTACTTTGTACCAAGAAAACTACGTTCAGGACTATTCTTTCGGTAATTCCTCCTCCACCGCATTACGTTGAACGCCTCCGTGCCCTAAATATTCAGATAGTCTCAGACAACTTTAAACTGATAAATGTAAGATCTTAGACTTTTAAGAGTTGCCCCTGTATATCGGATGTAACCCAGTTAGAAACTGACAACTACCCAGTAGGAAATCAAGCAATTGGATGAACACAATATTGAATATTTTCACCAAAGAATAATGTTACTAGCATCAATTACATGCAAAAGGTAAGGTGACAGAGACCGTTAATGTAAGGGATATGCATAAGGTATTGTACTAAAAATGGTCGCATAAGCTGAATACTGAACTTGAACCTTACTGTTGCTCTTAGATTTTCTTCAATGTTTGGATTTTGGAATGTATAGTAGTATACATATGTTCATTGACGAAATAATGAACAGAATTCCTTTTGGGTAATTCGTCTTTTAGATAAAATACTCATAAAGATCGGACGTGCTGTGCTCTTTCTCGCGTTATCCAAGATCACCTTAAAAAATTGTAAGATCAACTTACACTTCCTACAATTTATGGATGGATTGATGGTAATATTTAAATGGGACCAAATTTTTACTGTTTCATTTTCTGCAATGAATCAGTAGAAGAAAAATGTACCAAAGGGTAATGCATGAATTTTGAGTGGTATCTTCATATTAAAATTCATTGGTATTACGAATGTATAGTTCTGAAGATAAAATGTGTTCATTACTTCATTGATGGAGAAACGAATACATTTCCTATTGTGGACATGTTGGCTTTGGCACGCATTTGTTTTGAAACCTAGGGCTTCAGTAGGAGAATAGTTTGGCAGTTTGGTTTTATTTTATCTCGTACTTTTATTCATCATCGTACTGATCGTTGTATCTTTTTCAGTTTTTTTTAAACATTTTATTGTGATCACATGTAGGCAGTAGGAGATCTAAATAAAAAGCTACAATAAAAAGCTGTATTAATAGCGAAATGAATTCACATGCATTGAGTTTCTTCTTGAATCTTCTTAATCTTGTAAATGATTTTATGAAACATTTCCTTTTGAAGAATTTAAACCGACTTTAATTAGATTATGAACTATTGAATACCCCTTGGTGAAAAGAACAAGACAAACATCTCGCTATGCAAGGAAAACGTACTGTCCAAACGTAAAATTACGAAACATTTTACAATTTATCCCTTTGTATGCAAATATTGCACACACAGTTTATGATAATGCAGAAAAAGACATGGTATATAAAATATAATCCTTAAATCTGCAACAATTAACAATGTTTAAACTTTTTATTACCTTGATAAAGTTTCACATTTACCGCATTTATGCACAAGTGAGCATCTGCAAGTACCTACTCAACGAAACTGAACCCGCATTATTCATTATTACAATATGAAAATGGAAAAGTTTTTCCGCAATCAGTTTTCATCAGTCTCATGGATCCTCTTCCATGTGAAATCCCCGTGCCGAGTTTCAGCTCCCCAGCACAATGAGTACATATCCAGTAAATCTGTGCCGATAAAAACTGGTGCTTTACGCTTTGTAAGGGCTTCCTTCTAACCACTCCTGACTTGTGTATGCTCCACATGATTTCACTGCGGCTTTAATGTCTTAATTCATCCTTGGATGCGATAACTTCTGCAGGCAAGTTCCAAGGAGGGCTGCCATTGCTCATTTTCATAATGGCAGTTATAGCTTCTGTTGTAATTACTTTGCCGGGAACATACACACTTCAGCATAAAGGCTATTTTTTTATATTGTGTTTGCATTCGTACTTGCATATTACTTGAGTTATTACTATTGTACATCAGTGTGGAAGTTTTTGTGCTTACTTCTTTTAGATTATAGCCAAGGGTTTTTTAACTTTTCGTCTGAAAGCTTATAATAGATCAGTACATGTTCCAGTGATTCTGGTAATTGGAAATAATTCATTATATTACATTTCATACTTATTTTCCTCCTGTGCGAGAATTATTTTTTGTGCATATAGTACAGGTGCTCCTTAAATAAAGTAAATAATGTAACAATTTACTAACTGCAAGAAAATATCTTAAGCAAATGATATAATAAACTTCAAGTAAGGAAAAACAAATCCCCTGAATTTGTCGAAGGTACTTTCGATGTCCATCAGTGCGATCAGCAAGCAAGTATTCAGTTCCTCCTCTGCCCCTTCCAACAATTGGTGAAGTGCAGATTTCGTTGACATTCCAGCCTAATATACACGCTGGTTTATATTTAAGAGAGAGTCTATCAAGACCCTCTTCATTGTCTTCAACGAAAAGGATGCCAGGATTTCGACTCGATGTAATCTCTTTTCCTAGTTTCGATAGAAAGATCACCTCTGTTTTCCTCCACTTAAATATTCCCTCTCGCAAACCAGATAGTAAATACCACCCTAAGCCTGTAATGGTGTAATGGCCTCTTTGCTCCACTGTAGTAAGGTGTGATGATGCCTTTCGCCCTCTTCACTCTCTCCAGAGACACCGTCCTTTTCGTCGCATCCTGGTCTAATCTGGTGGCCATGCGATAACGCACAGTTCAAGATCCCTCTGAGACATAGCCTTCTGGAGAATGCTCATAAATTAAAATCCGGTTCGTCTTTTCCAATGTCTCCGCCATTTTTTCCGTCATGTTCCGAACAAGTCCAATTTTGGAGACCGAGTTCTTAGTGACTATTTTCTGTAGTTTTCTGACTTCTGGGACAGTCTGTACGAGAAAAAGTCTTTCCAAGTTTTCCTTTTTCGTCGGCGAAGAGTTTTTATCAATTCTCCCTTTCTCGCTTTGTCTAGTTCCTTACACCAGCAGGAAGTGAGGTCCTGATCGTCCACTGAATTAAAACGGCATGCCTTTCGAAATATTTCATTCGAAGATGATGTTACTACTTCCAGCTTTGACCCTGTCACCCTCCAATCTGCCAGGCTATTGCATAGGGTTACATTTATCACCTCTTGCCGTCTGGCATCGAAGAAAGTTGGCTTCGTTCGCCTGTTAGCAATATGCAGGTTTCTTCTAATCACAAATTGGGGTAGCGCCTCTTTTCTGGGATTGTAATCCGTGGTACTCGTACCCCACACTGAAGTGCGCGAGTTAGCATCGCACTCAACGATCAGTCCCGTGTTCTCCCTCTCATCGTAGTATACAAATTTCTGCAGCTCCCTCTATTAGGGTGGTTTTGGAGAATCTTAAAGTAAGTCCGCAGAAGCAACCACAAAAGCGCCGCTTTCTGCACTCATCTCACCACAGCATGATCCATCGTGCACAGGTACGGACGGGGTAGAGATGTGAGGCGAACAGATGAAGCTGGAGGTGCACAGGAAGCGATTCATAGAGTACATTTCCGTGCAAAGAAGTTAGAGGTTACGAGAAGCGCTTTAGAAGAAGAAGTTATCCGTATATGATGAATAATTACGACCAGGTCAATGGATCCACAATCAGAAATAAGCAAGTAAAACAAAATTTTATTAAATTAGTAATCAACGGATTCTTTAAGCAAGAGTGTACAAGGAACATTAAAGAAATCCTAATGAGTCCAAAATCTAATCTTTAAACCTCTGCCTTTCAAAGAAAATTTCATTAAGAACTCCAAAGATAAAATGTTGAATATCATAGATTTTTTAAAGGACGTATAAAAGGTTTCACACCTCATCTAGCAGCAACAAAAGAAAATTGGTCCTTCTAAAAAAACAAAATATGAACACAAAAAATTCTTGGCATTTGGAAAAAAAACCAACCTGTTGAATTCTCCGTACAGTAAAAAGCACAACTCTCAGCTCTATTCTTATTTTTAAAGGCTCTGTGGCATCGTAAAGATAATAACATCCCGGAATAAGACCACATTACACGTTCTTATGTATCCAGCTAAGGTGACATTATCCTAAGAATGAACCCGAATGGAAGCTCATAAATGCGGAACAAAGCGGTTTTTTTTTCTTATAAAAGTATCTATGGCTTTAGATTACAATGGGATTACAATACCATTTTTAAAGGTGAATGGTAGGACTTTTCTTCAGGTTATCTCAACTATTCACGTGTAGATATTTCATTCCTAATGACTAGTTATTAGGTTAGACAATCATTTTGTCACTTGCGAATTGAATAAACTGTTTAAACTTTAAGACCCGCAGCTGTACTTCAAGGAACTTATGGAAAAAATCCTGAATAACAGAAATCTAAAACCTCTATTCGGATCATTATCTCAGCTCAGTGAACACCAAAAGAAGGATATTGCCTAATTCACGTAGCCTCGCAAGTTTCATTAAATCGATTTGCAGTAAAGAAGTTCACCCTTAAACTTTGCTAAAATAGTCCTGTGAACTTCTTAACAAATTTGATTCTGTCAGTAAATGAGTTCTATCGTACTCCAATCCGCAATCTTCGCAAAGACCTGGTGATGACGTTGTTAACATGAACTAAGAGAATTTCGCAGCTGAATTTTCCTCAGGAATTGTGGCGATGATTGTGGGAAAGCATACATACTTGAAAGGAAATTTAACTTTTCTTCAAAGTAAGTTTTCAACATACTTCATCCATTACAAATGTGTGGGTAACTATTTGCCCAAAGGACTGTGTTTTGTTCAAAATCACTCCCACGCACGGATTTAGACACAGAGTAGGAGACCTTCCTAGTGTTCTTCTCTACACGTAATCTGGAGTTGGAAAACCTATTTTTCTTGTTAACTATTTTTCTTTAGCTGTCAATCAAGGAAAATTGCTTCCTGAAATTTTACGGCATGGAATCTGGTCGTGGACATACTGCTGTTGTGAGCGGACTTGAAATGCATCGGGAATTTATATATATAAATAATATACTTTGGTAAGAGATTAAATAAAATTTAATTGTAATAAAATTGTATAAATTTCGAGACATCTCCCTCATTTCTTTCGAAGACTTTGGAGAAGTTGATATACTGGCAAATAATGGACTACGTAACCATGCGAAAACTCATCTCCGATTGAATTTAGGTCTTATCACAGTTGTAAAACTGCACTTTTAAAAATAACGACTGACATCAGAATGGCTATTAATAAAGATGAATTCACTATACTTGCTCTGTTAGATTTCTCCAAAGCTCTCGATAGTGCGAATCACAGAAGGCTCCTAAATAAGCTGGCCTTTGTGGCAGGGCGCAACAGGTCAAGATTGGCAACTCGATGTCTGGCCAGTCGTATTCTTCTCGAGTTGTTCCCCAAGGCTAAATTTTGGGGCCTTTACTTTTTTCACTGTCTATTAACGACATTGTGTATGCTGTCGAAGATGCCAACATTCATCTTTACGCGGATGATATGCAGTTGGATATTAGTCGACTCATCTCTTTACAAGAACATAGTCGAAAGGATTAATAGGGACCTGGAAAGGATTACCGTGTGGTCTTTAACTAATGAACTTTTATTGAACCCAAACAAGTCACAGTGCATAGCTTTCTATCGGACTGAAACTATTGCTACTGGATTTACCATTAATAGCTCTTAGTAATAAAATTTTACCTTGCTCGAATAGTATGAGAAGAACTATTGGAAAAATTTTACGCTTGTCTTCATCGTAACACATTTTCGCAAGTATACGCAGATTTTTTCTATGGAATTTTCTGACCCTTTTAGATTTGGATTTTTTTACATTTTGCATGTGCATATTTCTTCTATATTTTGTTAAAATTTTCCAAACTATAAATATACAAAGAATGTATGGACAATAAATCTCATTGCAAAACCAACAACTACCGTGAATTCCCCTAAAAGGTTGTTTTACATTACTTAGTGCATATAAATTTTTTCTGGGTCGGGTATGTTGCGTTGGAACTACCCTCGGTGCTTTCGACAAAATTCCACATTTCTATAAAATTTACAAATAAATTGTTTAGAGGAAGGAATTTACGTTCCGCAGAAATCACGATGTACCTCTCAGTGTTCCTTTTAAGCGAAATTATGTGAAGCCTTCTAATGCTAAAAAATCAATTCTCTATTCAACTCAAATATCTACTTTATGACAAAAAAATCAATATTTATCAATGCCGTACATACTATATCATAAATACAGCGAAAGAATAGTGCTCACGACATTATGGCTATATTGGGTTCCTTATCTGGACAGAAATGTTAAGGAATTTATGATCTTAACATGGTTATGGGAAAATTCTTGACTTTCACAGAAAAGCAACTTAATATCCGGACGAAAAATATATTGAGAGAATATCACCGAAGTTTATTACCCATGAAACAAGTGCCCGTATCAAGGCTGGTATGGTTATTTAATTACACTTGTGTGGCTCTTTATTGACACTTTTTTCATGTTTTTCCGCACATTGTTTTAGGGTTATGTTTTCTGGTTTTTTTGGGGGAAAAATGGGCATTCTATTTGGACATATGATAAAAGTATATAGTGAAATAAGAGAAACTGAAAAAAGAAAATTAATCCTAATTAAACTAATTGAAATATATATAACTTTTCAAACCTTTCCCTCTCTCATCCGAGTAGAGTTATGAATTGAACTCCAATGGGAGCATTTAAATTGTGATTTGAATTAAATTTCAAAGTTTATTTAATTCATCAAAGGTTCAGTTTAATTTCTATCCTTAAGTTCAGCACTCATATCATCGCGTTTTGTTTCAATACTTTACAAATTCCTATGAGCTTTTCCATTTCATTGTGCCCATGAGTCGTTTGCTCGACATTGGACCGTTGGTACTGGCCATAATTTGTTCTCCGAAGGTAACAAGCGCGAGTTTGGTAACAATCATTACATTAGGCACTTCGGCTTTAGAAGAGTCCGGCCAAAACCCCCGACACTATAAAATACAAGCCATGAAATAGAATTTGCAGATGTAAATACTTTTTTATGAACGCTTTTAAGATAGGAAAAAAGGGTAAAGTAGTCCGAACATGAGTCATCAGTCTACTTCCTCTACATTAAGACGTTAATAAAAAACACTTTATGTGTGAGTTGCAACTTCTGCTTCGTGGCTTGTGTTTTATAGTCCCGGGGGTTTTGGCCCAGCCCTTAGGCACGCGTTGCACATTCTGAGCAGGAATTCAGGGCATAAGCCAAGCGTGATTAGGGAATCCGCTGGTGGTAACCCGTCTAGTTGGGGCTTTCCGCTTTCCAGTTATGGAATAAGGCCATAGCTATCCCAAACTCCTCTTCAGTTAAGAGTTGAGTCCCGTCCGCCTCGGCTTCGAGCGCATTTGATAGTGGAGGTGTCGAGAAGAGTATTGGCGATTTGATACATAGAATTTTGTTATAACTACCGTTGACTGTCTGCCTAGCTGTGAGGGGGAATCTAACGAGTTTTACCTTCCATTTGGAGATAGTAATTTCATGACTTTGGGTGTTTCTTGATCATCTGCCGATTCCATGGCTACAGCCGGTACATATATATTGCATATTGCCTAATGTTTCAGGGGATCTGCTTACGATTCTAGAATTTTCAAATGTATATTCTGCTAATTTTAACAATTCCAGAAATAGTACTCCTTTAACACGTGCCACTGAGGGGTTCCATTTTTTCCATATATTACCTAAAGTTATTTATTTTTTAAATGCTATAGAAAATTCGAAACTCTGTTACCTAAATGGCAAATTTTATGATCTATGCAAAGTATGTTGCCAAAATAAATATCCAATATAAAGTCCATAAACAAGACCTATAATATGATTCTATCCTCTCTTTTGTAAAATATATGTTAAATCAAGAAAACAAATTTTATGTTTATGTATTTCTTTCTTCCAAGTTAAATTATTTTCCCTATAATCTAAAAGTATGCAAATAACTTTCACGAGTGTTTCGACATGACTAATATATCAGCTTATATGGAAAAAGGGTTACTAAAATGCGGTCAAATAAACAAAAAAGTAAATTTTTCCTAAGTGAATAAGTATCTCATTAATCAAAGCTCCCTTTGGGGCTTTGCTGTAAGCGAAAATATTTCATTTTGACTTAGGGTTAAAGTTGACTCCACAAAGTTAAGACATACATTGCTAAGATGGATGAAAAAAGGTTTGACGGCTGCCTTCCGGCATCTCTACTACTAACTCATTGAACTAGCCAAGCAAGAATGTAAGAAAAAGGAGTCACTGACACATTCACTTTAACAATTTCAAAGTAATCTTAAGTAAATATGACTTAAGACGATAGGAATTGGTAATTTTTTGTGAAAAAAACTTCCAGGAATTGTCTGAAATAAATAAATTGGAAGTGAATGTTTGAATATGGATAGAAGGAAAATACAAGCTCAGTATACTCCAACGAGTGTATATAGTGCTTAAGATGAAATCGCCAACTTTTCAAGGTCCTGAAAGCCTGTTTAATTTTATATATAATGCAAAAATCTGTATAAAGGGTCCCGATAAAGAGGATTAAAGAGGGTTGGCGCGTTTTTACGTCATGTAAGCTGTCACAGTTCAGACACTATTAACTAATTAAAAGTATACTAGAAATTCGAATTAATATCCAGGCGTAAAACAATGATATTATTGCACGAGACATTCGCTTGTAATTTCGGTGACCGTATTACTTTCTGGATGCTCAACACGAGATCAGGTTATTGTCTGCATTAAACAAATGACTAAATTTAACTCATAATTTGGGATATGCAATAAGGCAATTAAATTATAGAGGATACCAAAATTTTCTGCTTGGCTTTGCCTATTTTACTGACTTTTTTTTCGGACTTCATCCTGCCCTTCCTCTCCTTTTAGCCACAATTCTACTGTGTCCTAAAAAGTATCAGAAAGTAACTTTTCTGTAATAAGGAATCTCTGAAAATTTTGCTTAGTTATAATTTAATAATATACTACCTTTACATTAAAGTTACTCTGCACTCGATATTTACTTATTACTGTAAATTCAATACTTAAAAAAATTTGAGTAAACTTTAATACTTCAACTCACAATCAATAAAAACTATAGTAAGAGAATTGTCCAGTTATAGTTTGCAGAAGGACACAGTACCTACACTCAGTGAATACTACAGACTGACTATATAAAATGATGGCAGCCAAAATATGGTTTCATGCCCATATAAACTCAAGTTTGGTATGAAGGGAAATTTAGATGCACTGACCTGTAGTCCTGTAGTCATTTAGTATTCTGTGCATGGGCGAGTTACCCTTTTTGCTGCTTCTAGCCTTAATTACAGATTTTAATTACATTCTGTGAACTATCTGAAGTGGAAATGACGGGATAGTTTTTGAGCGCAACGAGCTGAGTGGCAGTTATGAAATTTCATCCAACTCAATTGAAGTTAATGAATGCTCTTAACAAATTAGATAAACTGAGTGATAGTATATTTTCAGAGTTTGTTATTGTTGAGATATGCATTCTATAGCTTTAGAATAATTTCAATAGTTAAGTGACAGTTAAAATTGGAATATATTCCGATACTAATTATTTTGCTTATATTTTCCAAATGATGGTCATATTAGATATTAGATTATAGGCACAATTTTACGTAGATGCATCAAATAAAATTTACTGCTTATATACCCGCTCAAAAGTTATTATATCATCATTTTACTGGAAAAGCATCAATAAAATAAAAAATGTTCCATTATAAATCAGCACAAGATTTTAAATAAAATTTCACTACTGAATTTTTAAAACGTTACAGTACAATTAAGGCAGGAAACATACGGAAAAATCAATAATTGCAGAAGTTCAGAAACATTTAACCTTTTAAATTTTAATTTATTAAATAAATGGAGCACTTTTCAATGGGAAATAATGAATAAAAGCTGTTAAAATGGCCTGTTTTTCAATGATCTAAAGAGAATTAAAATAATAAAGAAAAGTTTTTTATGCGTTGGAATATTACAACAAAAATCAGTATTCGGCTTTTATAATTATCACGAAAGAACTGCATATTAATTAAATAATTAATATTAACCATACAAAGTATATAACCTTTTTGTTGCCTGCATGCAAGTCAATTACAGTGCAATTAATGAGAAACCTGCAGATATTATTTATCGAATCGAAATATCCATAGTTTGCTCGATGAAAAAATGAAAGAAATTATACAGATGGCTTGAAGACATTTGCTACAGTGTTTAAATAATAACAAAGTATATATTAGATGTACAACTTTGCTTCCGGCGTTTTTTACGACATTCAAGGCTTTATTGTAAAAAACTGGTTATACGTTTACGATTCAAAATATTGTCCATCGCTGGCCGCGATGCTTTCCCATCTTTCGGGCAGGGTACTGATCCCGCGTCGAAAAAAACTGCTCAACTTTTGAGGTGATTCACGTATCGATCAAATTTTTGATTTCTTCATACGAACGTAAGTACTGGTCAGCCAGGCCGTATGAAGAATATGGCGGGTAAGATTTCCATTTCAACATTCTCAAGTATATTTTGATCGACTTTGCGACATGGGATCTGGCATTGTCATGCTGCAAAATCACCATATCGTGTCTCTCGTTGTATTGAGACCGTTTGCCCTTCAATGCTCGGCTTAAACGCATTATTTGCTTTCGATACAGATCGCCTGTGATTGTTTCAGCCGGTTTTAGCAGCTCATAATACACTACGCCAAGCAGGTCTCACCAAATACAGAGCATGACCTTGGAGCTGTGAATATTCCGTTTGGCCGTCGACGTAGAAGCATGCCCGGGAAGTCCCCATGATTTTCTGCACTTGGGGTTATCATAATGAACCCATTTTTTTTTCTAGTCACAATGCAATGAAGAAATCCCTTCTGTCTTCAAGCAGCCGTTCACAAGCAAACAAACGCCATTCAAATTCTCTCGGCTTCAACTCGTACCACAACCAATTTTCTTGTTTCTAAATCATTTCCATGGCTTTAAGGTGTTTTGAAATGGCTTGTTGAGTCACCCTTAATGATTCTGCCAATTCTTCTTGCGTTTGACACGAGGCTTCATGAAGTAGTACCTCCAATTCTGCATTTTTGAAAACCTTTTGTCTTCCACTGCATGCCGGTCTTCGATATCAAAATCATCGTTCTTGAAGCGTTAAAACCACTTACGACACGTTCTATCACTAATACCGGTCTCGCCATAAGTATTTGAGGGTATTCGATGAGCCTTACCTGCAGATTTCTTCATCTTGAAGCAGAAAATTAAAACCTCCTGCAAATGACGAGAATTTGGCTCGTAAATTGACATTTTCATTCGAGAATAACCTTACGGACACAAATCGACCAATGTTTCGATGTGAATTTTTCCAGAAAACATTTCCTCTTGTTGTGGGTATTGACTACAACAAGCTTCCTACCTTTACCTTTCCTCATTTATTGCAGGTATCGACTACAATAAATTTTTCTCTCTTGGCTATCGACTGCAGCAAAGCGACCACGCCGGTGGTCGAGCGGGTTGAGACGCACGTATACAGATTTTCTCCCCTGCTGGCGTAGGTTCGAATCCCGCACAGAACACGGCGAGATTTATCTGGGTACCAGTGGTTGAGGCAATTCTACTGACAAGAATTGTACTTGTGAAGACAGTGGGATGTTGTAAAGTAATAATTTCATGCCAAAAATTGTATGGCTCACTTACAACATTTGTCAGGTTAAAAT
>QYTT01084093.1:0-17762 GCA_006980735.1 Dasypogon diadema
CTCCTGTAAAATAGGTTTCGTGCGGTGCTGTTGTCATCTGAAGCTTTTGTTTTTAGACGCTATTGTTTCGAACTTACATAAATGTGGAGGGGAGGGGGGATTAAATGGAAACTTTTGTATTTTTATGAAAACTTGCAGACCTCTGTTGTCATTTGGCATGACATGATGCACCTGAAATTGTTTTCAGAATCCAAATTTTTCTGCCTATTGTTCCCTGTAATTGCCTGCAGATATTTTACATTTTTATACTGACAAATGTTTACAATGCTCGTAAAAATTGTTCACCTTAAATTTTTGTGTTTTTAATGAATAGCGAATAATTTAAGAGTGGTCGTGACATTTTATTGGATTGTTGGAAGGTTGTAATAGTTGGTTTAGATTAATATAGGTTGAAGATCTTTCCTGATGAGACTGTCAAACAAAGAAGATGAGTATTTCAAACATTTTCTTCTTTTTCTTACATTATCTCACTTCATATGTCTTTTTACCCTTTCCCTTGTAACGTTTTTATCCCCGGAATTGGTCTCTTCTAGAACTCCCTTATCTTGGGAATATATCCATCATGTCTTTTGCTATTTACCCAAAAGCAGTTTCCATTTTTTATTTTTAGAAATAATCTGATAGAACTCTCATATAGTGTTTCTACATTTTGCCGGTCTTGAGAAGAGTCATTTCTACAACCGACAACCGAGAACCCCTAAATTTATTCTTAAAACTCTGTATGATTTGGTGAGTCACCTTCCAGTAGGGATTATAAGGTGTAGACAATATGTCTACCATATCCCTGTCAAATTCTGAGGAAGTTCTTCTGTATAAGATACAATTCTGACCATAAATTCTCTGCTACACAGTCGAAATTACAATTCAAATGGTTGTCCTGGGTTTTCAATTAAAATCAGAGATATGTCCGAGCGAGAATTTTTATATAGACATTATATACGGCAAGAACCTTTTAAATACTGTCAGGATTCCGCATACCAAACTTCGATATTTTTATACAAAATTACACCTATACTTCCCCGCTAAAACGCTCTGGAAATATTTAGAAAATATGAGCATACGGACGGTATGGTGTCGGGACAAAGTCCAGTATAGACCACGATGCGCTAAGCTTCATCAACCACGATTATGTGTCCGGGTCCAATTTTATCCCCTTACTGACCCAGATTTTCTTCCAATGTTCTTCCACAACTCTTCACAAGTGCTCAGAGGGTTTAATTTCTGTTTTAGATGTGTCATTGCCTTTGAAACTTAGCAAAGACTCTTTCTCCTAGTAACCTTAATGAATTTCATCCAATTTTATGCTTCCCGTTGAAAATTTTCGAAGAGCTTATTTATAAGCAGATTTAACAGTATGTAAAAATCCATAACGTGCTTATCAAATGGCTCACATTTCCGAACAAAACATAGCCGTGAAATTCCTATGTTAATGGTGACTACTAATATTCGGAAAGCGATGAAATGAAACAATATTTCAGGCATGGCTCTCCCAGATTTTTTGAAAGCATTCGATAATGTTAATCACAGCAAGCTTTTGAATAAATTAGTGACAGAATTCGGTTTCTCCTCATCCGGTAACTTATTAATTAAGACTTTTCCAGCTCATCGATTCCAATATGTAAAAGCTCTTCCACTTTAATGGGGAATACCGCAAGGGTCTATACTCGGACCATTACTATTTTCTTCATATTGAATGTCTCCACGTTACAATGTGTGGATCATACATGCAGCCTGAGCATAGTGTGTTGTGACGATATTAAAGCAATGCTTGGTAGTATTTATGGCACCCTACGTCCCTACGTCTGCTACTATTCGGCCCACAATCACGCGATTATTTATAAAATTTGTCTAAAGCAAGTCGTGCAAGCTTCGTGTTTTTATCGTCAAAACGCAGACATTTCAACAGAAACACGAAAAACGAGTCTAAGTGCAAACGACTATTCTTTCCCACCCACGTTATTATGTGATCTAGTGCATCTGGGTCGAATTCTTCTTCACTATTGCTTCCTTCAGCTTGAATTTCGACATGATCTTCTTCATCAGTGCCTGCTGCATCGCTGATTTCACTCTGTATACTTGTTTGATATTCTGGATTGGTTATTTTAGACGTTGAGGTTATGTACAGTAAACCTTGTGCTTGGTCGAGGTATTCATGTACCACAGACACCTTTTTGGCTTAGTTGTCTTTTATTTTGGTTCTATTTACCTTACCTGTCTCTACGAAACGAAGTCGAAACGAAAGATCGAAGCCTACGAAAAAAGCAAAGGCAAACTTTGATCTCGAATTTGATTTCAATATTTTCTCGGTTGCAGAATGAACAAATATGAAATTCGTTATCAGTTAGCCAAAGTGAAACAACATTTCTCTGAATATATTCGAAGAGTTTTTTTTATATTCCTATCCTTCAATGCTAAAGCATCTTGCAAACATTTTGCCGAGCTACTCTCTTTCTCAAAGTAATCTCGAAGCCAGTCTTAAAGGGAAAAAAATCAGAAACACAAACCAGAGAGAAATTAGGATATACTTAATACGAATTTAATGTCGAGATTTCTTCACTTCTCTGACTTTGGCATAAACATGAGATTCTCTTCCTCACTTTTAGTGTGAATTTGTGTAGTCCAATCTGAGAACATGTCCCTTTTCCTAAGTTGATAATCCGCTTTCGATTCGAAATCCAGTTCATTCTCGAAGGCAGATTCGGAGAAAACGATATGCTTTCGCATCGATGTCGATTCACAATGTGTTTGAAGGGCATATCATAATGTCTGATTCTACCCTCGAGAACCAACTCGATTATGAATCGAAACCTTAAAAATAAAGTTCGATGCGGAGGAGATAAAAATACCGTGACAAGTTTAACGATTTATTAACTGCAATTGTTTTACATGACGATTGTATGTGTAGCGCGTGTGTTGAGCAATTTCGCCAACTCGAAGTATTCTCGAAGATATTTCGAAATTCTCCACTTCGAGAATTCCTTCTCTTGACTTTCCCAAAAATTCTCGAAGAAATCTCGGAATTCGTCACTTCGAGAATTATCGAAATGTCGCTAAAATGTTTGTAGGGATCTATTTGTTAAGCGTTCCTAACGCTTTCTTATTCTTTTCGTGTTCCTTTTCACTAACTTCCACAGGAGGTCTTTAAATGTAAAGTTTCTGCTTAGTGCAAAGACAACTTGCGCGGTATATAGTGATTATATCTTCTGTGAATTGAAAGAAAATCTAAGCATAGAATTAGGTGAATTAGGTAGGGTCATCAGGTCTATTGATCAGCAGATAATGACTGTATAGGATTCATCACCACGACATATCTTTAGTTAGTCTTAAGTTCCTAAAGAAATATATTTCTCCTCCTCCTCCTCCTCTCTTTATGCCAGCCTAGATTTTGTCAGTAGAAGGAAACAAAGGAAGTTTACAGTGGAATGGGTTGTTCATCGTGATTTTTAAGCCGTAATCAAGGTTGCTTTGAAGACGAAATCATTACCCATTCTTTTACATTCTCTCCACGACAACAGAAAATTAAATATACCTTCGTTCTGAGTGAAATGTTCCAACTCCTGTGAGACACGTAAGGGGTAACTGTGTCTAATTTATAAGTCTTTCAGTTGACTTAATCTTAAAGCTATTACTCATGTTGACAAAAGACAAACATGCCTTTGCGACATGCATACATATTTTCTCCTTGACATTTAAATTCTAATACGTTTTCCACCGCAAACAAATAGTCAAATTTAGAAGCAAATAACTTCATTTCCAGATCCATTCTTCAACTCGTCTCTGTGATGGGAGGCCTTCAAATGTCTACAATTTCAGAGAGCGCTCAGAATTCCCTTTTATTACCACAGTTCACGTATCTCATTCAATAGTAAAGCCAAGTAACGACAATCCTCTGACGAATGAATCAATTCAAATCAAAGGCAACTTTGCCCTTTAACTTCTCCTCAATGGTGAAAAATGTGGGTCAACTTAATTACAAGTTGCCATGAAATCCTGTAGAAAAATTATTTCCCCTTTAGTCTTTGACATTTCGTCTTTCAAAGTGGGATTTTGTTTTTGTGTCTGCCCTTTGCACCGTAATCACTTTACTTGCTACCTTCTAGAATCTACCCTTGAATTGGAAATGAGGAGTTTACAACAGAGCAGATAGACATCATTAATTTCTGCTAACCCTCATGCATCGGTAACCTGTGCTGTGCCAGTAACGCAAATATTTCTGTAAGGCAGATTTGAATAGAAAATTTAAGAGGTCGCTTGTCCAAAACTTGTTTATGTATATAGAACATTTCAAACACCATCTGTTTGCCCTGAAAAATTAAAAAGTTTACGTGCAGCATTATACGTGACGACTTCGTTAGCCGCAGAACGAAAGAAGATACTCTCTCACGTTCCTTTGAATGTCACCGGGTCACGCAACGTTTCCACTGCTCAATATCCGAATAAATTTTTAAAACACTCTTCTAAAAGAGTTTGTCGTTTTGCCATCAGCACGCAAGGGAATATTTTTCTCTCCTCATTCAATTTTCCACAATAGATGGAGCGCAGATAGCAAAAAATTCATCCTCCTAAAAAGTAAAAATTAACAGAAGACACAGACAAATTTAAATTATTCACTCTTTGGCATTGACTCGCTGCTCAGCTGTAAAGTTTCTTCTAGTTATTTGCCCAGAACCATTTGAGTCCCAATAATTAAAGAAAGCTGCACATGTTGCTGCCGTACGAAGCCGGAAAAGATGGCAACTTCTTTTTCCTGTCGTTCACCTTCAGGAATGGTGGGTAATTTGGGTATAAAAGGTCCAAACGTAGAGATAACTAAAATGGGCAACTGAGGAGCGACCTCTGTTTTATGGGGAGGTTGCACTACAGCCTGGATTATGTTTTCCCCAGTGTAATCAGAGCTTTACTGGAAAATGTCTTTTTCTCTTCTTCTTCCTGCAAGGGGAAGCTCATTTGTGTAATTTTCTTGAAATTTCAACCGGCTGCTTACCTACCTGCAGACCACTAATTTCGCTCATTACTTTTCTAAAAAGTTTAATGAGTTTTGAATTAATGCCTTCCTGGGTATATTTCGTTTTCTCCAGGGCATTTTATAGTTGCAACTATGGAGAAATCACACTCTCCAATGAGTGAATTATCTAACAACGTCAAGAAATCTACTTTGCACCTCATGTAGTCGCACCTCCGGCAATTAGTGTCTTAAACAGAAAGCTAGCAATTACTTTCGTAATTCATTGCATAACTGCGTGTTTATTGAACTTCTACGATTACGTTGACCAAACTGGCTCAAACGTGCCTACAAAATAGACCACGTATTTTATAGGTCTCATCATGAAAAAGTGCTCCCGGAGTGGTTCGTAGGCTTTTTTCCCTTATTTTCGTGATGTTTTATATAGCGCTGAAGTGCGAGTAAATTAAAAACACGAAAGAATTTCATTATTAAAACTTCGGTAAAGCTTTCATTTAAAAACGTACAGAGAGATTAAAAGCTAACATAAAATTCAACAAAGTTAGCTATTCCGAAAATTTATTTTCTGCCGGAGGAACACAACGAATTAAGTACACAGGACAGAGGGAGGCCAGCATCCGTGAAAATGTTGCAGAGCAATTGCTTCGTGTTGGCAACAATTTCATTACATTACCCTGAAGGAAAAATGTTATTAAAAACATTTTGAAAGTGTATAATAGCATAAATCGGAATTCAATACAACTTTTAACATACACACTCCGTTAATCTGTAAAAAAAAAGGATCAAAAAACAAAAAAATACGCTATCCAATGATACCAAACCCACCACTTCTCATCAGCCCTCATGAGGTAGGGTGTGGGTAACTTTATAATTTTAAATGAGAACTCCCATTTTTTATTGCAGATTCGGATTCTACGCTACAAAAATCGTAGGCTTTGTTTGCAACTTTTTTTTTGATTCGTGATAGATGTCGCTGCAATCGTAAAAACCAGACTTCGCGTTACCCAGGAACAACGATGTGTTTTCATCGGGATACTTATTTTAGGTATGAAATAAAATGTTAAAATTGACCACCATCCTGCGCTTGGCAGTGCCCTAATCGAAGGTAAAGTTTTTGTGATGCATTAGAATGGCCGCCAAGGTCGCCTGACTTGAACCCTCGCTAAGAACTTTCAACGACAATTATTGGAAAATGTTTCTCAACAACTTTGCCTTCGGTTAGAATCTTGTCCCCCATAGTTATTCTATTACTTGCTAATTCTGGGTTGATGACCGTAGCAGAGCTTAATTTTCCGGCAGCTTTGCAGGAGAAAATCTTTCTAGAATACAGACTTGAGCCTTTGCTGTGTGATGCAATTGCACTCTTGAGCCAACTTGCATTTGGGATCTCTGAAATAGGAGCAGAGCTAGTGAAAGGTGTAACAGGTCTTTTAACCCATTTACTGCCATAATTAGCAGAAAAGTCACGAGCATGAGCCAATCCTTCGCTTCTAGACTTATTTCGATGTTATCTTCCTCGTTCTTGGATCTAGTTCTCTTTTCAGCAGCAAAACTTACTCTAACCTGACCAGCCCTCTTCAGACAAACATCACTAGCTTTTTGTAGGCTTAGGGGACATGGCTTGGTTCAAGAATGTTTCGGGCTCAGCACATCGTTTTCCTGTCCCGGTGTTTTAGGCTTGAAACCTCCCGACTCTCTAACTTCTCAAAAAAGAACCTTAGTTTTTTGCATTGCTCTTTTTCCTGAATCCAGAAGTTTTTCTCCTTATGTGTTTTTTCGGTGGGTTACGCTACTCTCCTTGGATTTAGACTTGATGAGTATGCTTTCCTTCTCCTTGCTCAAGTCCCTATCACTAGAGTAATCTTCCTCTTCCTTCCATTTTCTAGTTTTCTTTTTTAGTACTTCATTTATAGTCTCGTGAATAAGCCCGGGAAAAATAGGTCCATATTGACATTGCCGGCTTATTCGGTAGACCACAGGAGCAAATTTGAATTAAGAATTGGAGAAAATTAGTATTTCTATATAAATTACTTAAATCGAACGATATTATTCAACTTATAATATTCCAATCGCGGTTTAAGAAATTACTTCTGATGCATTCACCAAATTTAGCTTAAAGCGCAAAACTTATGGCGAGTTACGCAAGCTATAGCTCCAGAAGCATTGGTAAAAATAATGAAATTTTGTATCTTTTTCTCTGGTGGACAATCTTTTTGGGTCATATAAAATCTTTTCCTGCTTTTTTCTCCTCAATTGAACAATTTACTGGCAATGCGATCATGAGATCATAAATTACTCCGGCTGACTAATGATTTTACCCAGTTTTCATCAGAAAAACACTGCTTCGTCCAATTTATTTATTTAGCAATCGTTAACTCTTTACCGCTTGGACCAGTTTGAGATCGTGTGCTAGTCAATTGGCTTAAATTACTCGGAAATGGAAAAGTGGGTAAAGAGTGCTTGCTAAAAATTTCTTCGTGCTCTGATGTGCTGAAATCCACAGAGAAAATTACTGAAATGAATACCGCCGGAAGGAGCAATTAATGAGATATAAAATTTTTGTTTTATTGGAGTTTAATTAGTTTTATTGAGGGTGATGCAGGAGGTTTTGAAGCAAAAATTTCCATTCTTTCGGTTCAATAATAACATCTTTATGGTCTACGTTTATGAAGATTATTCTCTGACATTTTGCTGCAAGAGGAGTAACAAATGTTTTGTGTCTCTATGAATAGGATTAAATTTCGTAATTAAAGGGATTTGTATATATATTCGCACAAATGCCAAGGAGGTTTTGTAATGCAAAACTGATAGTGTTCCATTTAAAGCAGGATTTCTTATCAAATGTCTCATTTTACATTCTACAGCAGTTGTAGAGAAAAAACAAATTCTGTTGTTACCTTCTCGAAATATTTTCCAACAAATTGACAACAATACGTACTTCAAGTCAATTCAACAAGTAACCTATGACAGTCGGCAGTGCACAAAGGTTCTCCGGTTACCTTAAAAGTAGGCAACATTCCGTAGAGATTGGGGCAATTCCTATAGGAGATTTCGTACATATCCATGTTTCATGAAATGTGACAAGACACGCTTTACTGGTACGTTCCGATTGAGCTGTTACGGTAATAAGACCTTGCTTTCAATTTATCACCTGACAGACTTTTCTAATGGCCATTTTTCAGAGCTGTTCACCCAGAACTGGATTTTATTGTTTGAAACAAATTTCCTGCCGATTTTACACACAAATCGTACAATCGCTCAACGAAGGCTTAGTCCATCTCCCATGGACCAACTAATGCTTACGAATCAATTCTGCAGTGTATGTGGTGCTGGCCTGACTTTGTTATGGCTCAAATCTAGCAATTTTCAGTTTGTTTTGTTTACGTTCAGTGCACGTACCAATGGTCTGCAAACAGGGACTTCCCTGATTACTTTCTTCGCTTCATTTGAGAATCAATATCAATATCCTGTTGTATTGGAAGGAGCCCGCATTGTCCTTGTAATCGCAAGTTAATGCCACAGAGCTTAACATTCAACGCACCATAAACACGGAATAATATAGGCCGGAGGCACGGCACGCTTTTCCCGTAATTACAGTAATATTAGGTTCTCGATTGTAATTTATTACCTCACTTTCGTCAGACATTGTCGAATGGGAATTAATTTTTGAACAGGTGATCCTGATATATCGACCTCATCGACGACGACTAGAAAATCCGACTATCCGGGAAATTTGTTGTCATGAATACCCAGTTCGTTACGCCAACGACAAAAAACTTCTATCAATGGGGATTTGATGGCCAGAGCACTTCATCAATTAATTCACTTACGCAACGAGTTTTGCCATTATAGGAAATGGGGAAGGGAGTGGGCGCGGCTGTAACGAATCCTGACTTTCATTTTCATTCATATTAAAGCGAAAATTAAGGCCTTTTGTGCTTGTAATAAGGGATTTTGCCTCTCAGAAATAGCACGTCCCTTTCACCAGACGACCGGTAATTTGACGCCAAAGAGAAATCCAATTATTAATTTGTGTCCTTAAATAGCTTTTCTAATTAAATGTGACATCAAACATAACTGAATTCCACAGACCTGTCCAAAGATGAATTAGGTAAATTCTTGGCCTTAAGGCGAAGAGCATCTCTCCCTCTGCTCCAACGACTTTCTTGATTGTGTTGACATAAAAGCTTTCTAAAATCACACCGAAGTAAATCTACGTCTTACCATCAGGATTAACGAGGATAAAGTTTTTCTCAGGCGGAACTTACTTCCTTCTCCATGCCAGAATCTGGTGAATCTGGAGTAAATTTAAATTCCATCTAAATATAGAAAATAGGTGATCGATTTCCGGCTCAAGAGATGACTTTTGGCATTTGTAATTGATTGATTTAAATTGATTTCTTGTTTACTTTGAAGTGAAAAGTGAGTATTGATAGCCGGTTGGAAGGGGGGAGAGAATATTCTAAGCGAATATTGAGTTTATTTTGATTTAGATATTTTATAATAATAAATAGGACTATATTTATTAATTCACTAACTGACTTATTCGAAAATGAGAGTTTCAACCAAACCACTTTTATTTTAAAAATTCTGTTGTTGTATTACATTCTACTGAGATGACATGCATGCCATCCTGTAAGACAAATTTGAACTTTCTAATGTCACTCCTTCAGAAACCTAGTCCCAACTATTTTAGTCTGTTAAACTTTTTGTAATTTAGCTCAGTATTATTTTGGCTTCATAAATTAATAAAAATAAATTTAAATTAAAAGCAGGTAGTAGAGCAATAAAGTAAAACCTAGAGCGTACACTACTTACAACATGTGAACCAATATCGAACAAAACCTCGATCAGTGTCGTTGATCTAGAACGTAAATAATAAAGGTCCTAAAATTGATCCCTGTAGAACGCCTGAGTTAAGGGGCTATTAGAGCTATTAACACAATTACCGGTAGCTTGTTGTCTACTCTTTAAATATGAAATCATAAAATTTTTTGCCGGCATACAAAACCAACATTGTTGTTGAACCAGGTAGAATCCTATCGAGTATTTGGTAACACAATGAATATATTCTGTGAGGACTTAGTTAATAGTGGGCTGAAAGAGTTCATTATAAAATTAACTAAGAACAGATATTCTTGGAGGCTTATATAAAAAACATATCAGTGATCTACTTCCATATACGTTAACTTTAAGTAAAATAGATGCACTACCCGAGACCTCATTTTTAGAATAAGCTATTACTCTGTAATGAAAACCTCCGCAAACTTATACCACGACATTGCCGCCACGACGGTATTTGCGATCATTTTAGGAAAATTGAAAGCCATGCAGAGCAACATAATCATCAATAATATATTTCTATTGCCGGGTTTTAGAAGCCAGTATAAAATCAAGAGAAATATTATTTGAGAAATGTTTCCTAAATGCAGATGTAGGCCATCCTTCTGGCATAAGTATGGAAAAAATTTAAGCGGGATATGTTCTGTCTCAAATGAAAGGAAGGTGCAGGGTGAGGGGGTGTTCACAAATGCAATTGAAATGTAATGGTAAAAATTCGAACATACCCTCGCAAATTCAACTACCACATTTTCTTGTACTGCTGCGTAGGGAACACATCTCCCTTTCATTTGAGACCGAGCACATCCCCAAATAGCAGTCCCTTCATCTTTCAACCAAATTTTTGTACACCCCCTCGCTTTTCAACTACTACATTCTATTGTAGTATCGTGTAGAGTTCATCTCCTCCTTTCATTGGAGACCACAAGGTTCAGTAGAGAGACCCAACATACAACTAGTGTCTCGAAAAGCGCCAGGCAGTTTGTTGAAAAATTTGAGGTAATGTACCAGACATTCTTCTGCACGTTAACATGATACCTGCAATGGTTGCTGTAGGAGCCCGTCCACGTATAAATTGCTTGTATTGCATCATCTTTGGGTGCCGTGTCATGCTTTTCTTTACTGATGGATTTTCTTAAACCCACGATCTGGTATTTTTCATGCGAGGATGTGACATTGCCGGTGTCCTGAAATATTTGTAAGTCCATTACAACGTTCGGTCAGTTGACGGAAGAGTGCAATTATAACTTTATAGTACCCCTTAAATTGTGAGTGCATATGCAATCCTCCGATGAAATATTGGTGGAAGAGGAGAGGTAGTTTATTGAGTACTGAATACAATCCTGAAATCTGTTGCAAAATGAGACATAACTTAGATAGTTCTTGTTCTGCAGTTATTTTTATTAATTGGCATTACATCTTGAAAAATATGCGATACCAAGAAGTAATTTACATTGTAGTCTGGAAACATTATCCGTAAATGCAAAGAATGACCATAGGATACAACCAGTGTTGTTTACAAATTACACAACTCAATAAAATAGTAAAGCTCAGCTGTTTCTTAATTATTCTCTTTTCCTATCCAGCAATCCTCAATAAATTCTACTAATTTCTCCCATTGCCATAAATGCAATTCCGAACACTCTCTCTATCTCTCTAAATAAAGTCGTTAACCTACTTTTTGGCCTTGATGAAGAGATGTTGCTATTGTCATTAAAGGACTATTGAGGTAATTCAGTTTGTTTACGACCGACGCTAATTAGTGTCCCTCTGTCAGAGGTGAAAAATGGTTCATTTTTACTGGCACTCAATTCCTTCGCAATAATGCCACAAATGCCATCTGGGAATAGCCATTATATGATGTCTGTCGTGTCTACCATATTATAGGTGTGCCCAATTGTAAGCAACTTAAAGTGTTCTCAGGTTAATGAAATGGCTTTCTGCAATATACACCTTGCACCAGGGCTAAAGTGACACGATATTGGAAGTTAAATAAGGCTCCTAGGTAAACCTAACCAAATCCTCGAGCAGAGCCAGTTTGCTGATTTCTGGTGATATTGTGTAATAAGCATAGGTGCTATATATGTGTGTGCGTCGAGGTGCAAATATTTGTTCAGCAATTTTAATTTTCATGCTTTTGGGTTGAATCATCTCTTGTTTAATGAGGAAAAGGGGTGTCATTGTAAATAGAATCTGCTTCGTCGAAAACTTTTTCCGGGTCCATTTTCTTTTCTCAAAGGGCATTAAAAAGGATTTGGGTTCTGTTTGTCTATCTGTGTACAGCCGACATGCAAACGAAGGCTACCAAAATCCTCTCAATATTCCATCTTCCCTCTACTGGCCAAACCTTATTTCATGTAAAGCATCCTATGTGAACCGGAAGAGTTTTTTTTCGTCTGTATAACTTCGTATCCCAAACACAGAAAACTGTAGAAGGGTTTTGGGGCACGCAAACACACCTCGAATGTTTTAAATTTTGTGTTGAGACGACCATTGCGGGGGTCAACACTTGAAGGATCGTTCCTAGAAGAAAAAAAAGGATAATTTAACATTCCCGGGCGTGTAGACATTTTATTTCTCACAAACGAAGCACTTGTCTTGGAAGGGTTATCAACCCAACTGTTGAGAAGTCAAATATGTAAAACATTTGGGCTCCGATCCCCAGAAAATTCTTGAAATATCAAGCAAATGGAAGGAATTTACTTCCCATGGGACCATGACACACTCACAAGTTAAGCATCAGCTTTAGGTCTAATTTTTTAATGTCGAGCTGGTAGGCCTTTTCCACTTGAATAAGAGGAGTCTTTTATTTACCATTCCCGTGCCAATGTATTTTCACCGAAGGACTTTACACAATCGGAATTATGAAAAAGCTCAAGAACTCTTTTTAACCTAAATGCATTACATTAAGGCACTGAGAGTACCTGCATCCTTACAAGCCGTCAGATAAGACTACTTCTCTGTACGGACACCAGCAAGCCATGCCGTCTGCAATTTTCTTGAGACGAACTGGAAAGTTACATCGCACCGGTGAAGCTTTTTAAAGTTAGAAACCCTATTGAAACCCTTTATAAAACGGAAATGACTTGAACCTGGTGAATGAGTAAAAAATGTAAATCCACAGGAGTGATGCAATATTGAAGGAGGGAAACCCTTTCGTCTCTGAATTAAATTCTTTATTCATGAGATCTTTTCTCCATTTGCGACCATGGATCTCATCCAATAGAAAAACGAATGAGGTCAGCTTGTTTGTTTCTTGAGGGTTTCCCCCAATTTAGAATTTATTTCTTGATTGACATGAACATCTTGAAGAAATTCTCTCAACACTTTTTTTCTTCTCTGTGGAAAGAGGGTGATAATGAAACCTTCCAGTTTACTACATACGCGGAAAAAGGAAATATTTTGAGATTCAACAGCTGTGTTCAAGTATTACACCCCAGAGCAAATGAAGAAATTGAATTGAAACGATTCAATTTTGGTGCGGAGCTAGGGATTATGTGTAAGTTTTACCCAATTGACCCAACTGTGGTAAGGGCAAAGATATCACTCAGTTTTTGAACAAACAACTCAATAGTGAACAATAAAAGTGGGTATGACGGCTAAATAAAAGCAACCAAAGAATGTTATTTGTGTGAATCGAAATACTTGAGTTTGAAAAGGAATGTTTTTTATCTTTTCAATTTTTGCGAGCATTTGGTTTTAAAAGCATGAGATTTACAGTGGATTGTAGTCAATTTCTAAATAAGAGAGTCTTTAGGATTGTTGTATGTTTGACATGTAGTTATTATAGTATTACGAATTTTTTAAGTTATCAAGGAATAAAACCAGATGGCAACTAATAAATTTGCTGGCGACATTATATGTGGCTGCGTGTGCAAGAAAGAAGAAAACGCAACTAATATGCGTGCAGACCAAACTAATGGATGTGTATTTTGGAAAGTCGGCATTTGGTGCAAAGTGATGAAAGTTCCTAATTATAAAAGCGTGTCATTCACAACGAGGTCTTGAATTTACAAACCAGTTAATTAAAATTACCTAAATAGTTAATAAGGTTAAAGAAAGGGAAGGTGCTATTTTGCAGCATGACAGTACTCAACCACACCGTTTTACATTACACTGCAAGTTTGGATATAAAGTCGTTTTCCAGACTATCACCATATTTTGAGTCAATCCTTAATCCTTATGTGCTGTGTTAATCGTAAAAATTAAAGCAATTTGCAACACTTTTATAAAACTTCAATTCAATCATTCGTCCATCATCAAACAAAATAATAATTTTACTAAACACTTTTCAGAATTATTCAAAAAGGAATTCTCCTTAATCTTCTGTGTGCTTATACACAGCATGATGATTCTACATTAAGTTATTGCAAAATTCTTTTTCCTATTCATATTTTATTAAATATCGATCAAGAGCAGCTGCAAATCAGACTTTATTGAAATAAATAGAGCATAATAATGGCATAGTATTCCTTATAAGATGAGAATATATTGCTCCGATATATGAAAATGGCAGTTCTCATATGTTTGAAATGGAAAAAAAAACAGATTCTATCTCCGCTAAATGCTATCAGTCCTGCATAAAATATCTACAACGGGTAAAATCACTTTAAATTGGAATAAAGTCGTTCAGGAGAAATAACTCCATCTTTATAAATCTTCCAGGAAGAAAGGTCAACGGATAAGGGGAGAAGTGTTCTTTTGGATGGGGTGGAGAACTGTTTAAAATCCTAGAAAAGGTCCACTTGTTGTGAAACATGCCCGAACCTGAGTTTCTTGTAATTTATTTACTTATTACGCTAAGAACTTGTCTAATCGAATTTATGTATCCTTTCTACCATTAGATCACTTCGGGATCTAATGCCATTTAGGGAGGGACTCATCCTACCTAATCTATCCGTTGTCCTCTCAATTTTCTTCCGTCTGAAAATTTGTTATTTCTGCTTGTTTCTGAGCTACAACTTGTGTTTACTGACTTTTTAGCATCTGCAGGAATAGCATCCCTAAGCACTCTGCTAACAGGAATTAATTTTTTATTACCTCAAAGTTATCTTCCCTAAGACAGGACTAATTATAATACGTTGAACAGGAAATCTGGGGCAACATCGAGAGGGAGGTTAGGACCATTTGTACCAACTAAATTTGGGGTTAGATGGTGAGGCCAAAATAAGTTCTGTTAGAGGCTAACCCAGCCTCCAGTGAATTAGACTGTGAAGCTTCGTACATGTGGTTTGGTGGGCATAAAATGGACAACATGCATGACAGGCAATAAATTTGTGGATCGTTAACTGGACCCATCCTATATCTCTACGCGTATACAAAGTTAATTCGTAACACTGGCAAACCTGGTGAACTCATCCGGCGAAGGACACTTTATGGTTGGACGTGGAGGTTAGACCGGTCGTAAACAGAATTTAATCGTCATAGACGTGTGCATTGGTGGTGCGTTCTCCTTTAATTTTTACTGCTGTCGTATGATCCCCTTTACATTGTGAATAAAAGCTTCCATTTGGCACTGAGCGCCCTAGTAGTAATAACACATGCCAGAGAAGGTGTAGTCCTAATGGTGCTGACGTTGCGGCAAACCTGGAACGCGTTTAATTCTGTTTCCACTTTTCCGTGTTCTTGGCTCTGATTAATGCTCCATTCTTGTTGTTTTCCCCCCGAGGCAATAAAACCAAGCCAACTCGTCACGGGTTAATTAAAATTGTTTTCCTTTAGGAAGCAATAATGCCCATTTAGTAGGTCAAGTAATGTATGGAGTGCGGATGGATGATTTCTTAGGTGTACGGTATCCGTGGGAACCGTAGTGCCCACCCACTTAGAAAAGAAACGAACTTCTCCTGAAGGAAGAAACACGAATTTATATGAATTATATTGGCATCTGGTTTCTATGAACCGGCAAGAAACTCAAAATTACAATAATTCTCGACTTGACGTGTACTTTGCCCGGTGTACTTTCTTGCCGGGCTCATTGAAGAGGTATGTACGTTCGTTCAGTGAAGCCATTTCCACAATTTACCTAAATCCTAAAGCAATAATCCTCTTACCAATGGCAACCTTAATGCTGAGTTATAGCTGGAAAACTGCAATTCGCTTTGTTCGGGAGTAGTATTGTTTTCAGTCATAACGGCGTATATTAAAGTTTTGACAGGATCAGGTGAGCGTTTCCGAGTTTATTAGTGTTCACGGTGGATAAAATTAGAGGATAAATGAATAATAGAGGAAAGTACTCATATGGTGTTATCCTTTAATGCGGCATAACTTTCTGCTATTGATGCTGTAGCTGGCTACTGGATCGCCGGCTGTGAATATGGAGATTTTAATCACTGTCCAGTGTCCATATCCCATGCTCTCAGTGAGTGCCTTCCACATTTCAGACTTGCCTGAAAACATTCTTCTTCCACAAAACATTTGGGATTTGAATTTTTAATTTTTTCATTATTAAACATAAAAGTTTTATACAGATGCACTTTTACCTCAACCGCTGCAAAACTTTTCAACTGTTATTAAAAAGCAAACAAGCAACTGGAGCAAATTTTGTTGCAACCTTTTAAATAAATTACGAATTCCTTGCTCAACATTTTGT
Source organism: Dasypogon diadema (assembly GCA_006980735.1). Taxonomy (NCBI): domain Eukaryota; kingdom Metazoa; phylum Arthropoda; class Insecta; order Diptera; family Asilidae; genus Dasypogon; species Dasypogon diadema. The sequence continues at coordinate 16,392 of QYTT01084093.1, forward strand.
GCTTCACATTTTGTGGCTGTCTTCTTCATCTGTGGAAACTTGTGCAACACGATTGGATTTAAAAAACAATATCACGACCAATTAAACATTTGCTCTGGTGATTTCTTGATTGCAGGATTGCAGCAAGTTGCCTGCAAGGAAACACACAAGAAAGAAAATCGACTATCCAGAGAAAAAATCTTCATTTTATATATTTCTCTAGTAAGACGTCAAACTTAAAGAAACCATAAAAGTTTGTTAAAAATTCTTTGAAATGTGTTTTATTGTTCGGGAGAAAAAAAAAGAAGGTAAAAAACGTGTGCGGGTTTGGAAAAGAATTTCAACAAGGAAGTCCATGTCTTTTTTAGCGTGAATGGACTTCGCAGGAAATTGAATTTGGGATAGAAAATGATATTAAATGAAATAAACCTTTTGTCGAAAGGCTTTGTGTAAGATGAAAATATAAAGAAAATGGGCACAATTTCTCTTGTGGAGTGTATTTTGTGTTGTTTGCCAGGACTTTTGAAACTTTTGTCCTTTTCCAAGTCACTCGGGCATTTTTCGAGTTGTAAACAAAGTTTTCTCACTATGAAATGTGTCTAGTAAATATTTTGTTATAATTCTAGTTGTACTTTCACGTAATTATCAAATAGTAGTTAATTCATATCACTCTATAGAAAAAGTGCAAGATCAGGATATAAAAAATTTAAAGAGCAAAACCTTTTTTACATTTCTCGTCAGGTTATTCTTACTGTTAGCGTGAAATCCATCGGATTTGGAAGAAGCAACAATTGGTAAAGGTCTATAGCAACGAAGAAAAAAAAGCAAATGGACATTTTTTTTCTTCTTTAACACAGATATTTTTCATCAAACTGCTGCTACACCTTTTATTAACTTACTAAGAACGTCTAGCTTGTCAGGGGTAAATTCTGAGCGCACACATTTTACTGTAACCTTTGCTACCTTATTAGATTTTTTCATTATTGGCTGCCTTGACGGACTGATCCTTTCTAATCAGATATTCCTACCTGTTTTTTTCTAAACACGATTTGATTTTGGTATAGATGATTTACCCTTTAATCCTGATTGTAAACAAATTTTTACTTGCCGTGATTTTAACTACATAACTAGGACGGCATCCTTGCTGAGTTTGAACTATGCTTGGTTTACAAAAAGGTTAGGACAGCTAATAGTGGATGGAAACGCATCCGTACTTTTGTTGAGATCGTTTCCGAATACTACGTAACACCAAAAATAGAAGAAATCTCTACATCTAAAGGCCAATACCATAACTCCAAGTTCAACACTCAACTGCCCACAAAGAAATTGATTGTTCCATATCTTTCTACAATTGGTGCAGGAAAATCTGGACGTTGTAAAAGGATTATAACC